>JACXGK010005950.1:7032-31159 GCA_016801125.1 Novumbra hubbsi
ATTCATGTCTCCTCTCCACCACTGTCCAGGTCTTATATTCATGTCTCCTCTCCACCACTGTCCAGGTCTTATATTCATGTCTCCTCTCCACCACTGTCCAGGTCTTATATTCATGTCTCCTCTCCACCACTGTCCAGGTCTTATATTCATGTCTCCTCTCCACCAATGGTGTCCCTGTACAGTGTGTTCAGAGGGGCCTTTGGGTTCTTGTGGTCAGGGTGTTATTTGAGATGCAGTCTAAAGAGTCCTTACTAATGTTTTGGCACTAAAACATTGCTCACCTTTTACCCCAGTTGAAATGCCACTTTAATATTTATCTTGATACAGGTCAGAAAGAAATGTATTCCCAAAGAAGGAATTTGGACGTTCAGTAGTGCTTTAAGAAACCAGGATAGGATTTACCTTCTCCCCTCTTTAAGGGTCTTGTGAAGTTTCCATTCTATTAAATTTATTTTTGTAACTGTGATTGACAGTTATTGTCTTACCAATCGTGCTGTGACTGACTTCAGAGAGTTTAATTGTAATTTATTTGACATTTTATCTGAGTGTGTTATACAAGAACCCATTCTCTTTCACAAAAATGTTTTTGCTGCTGATTGAGATTCAATGGCAATCATTTGTTTTCTACAAATCATCAGGTAAACATGTTTTAATGCATCCCATAATCTTTACCGTGGTTTCTCCGGAGTCCCAGAGCCACAGCTTCAGGAGCCTATAAATGACAGGTTGGAATTATTCCCAGACTTTCATGAGCGGCAAACAAAATCCCTGATTTACCTGTTTAATGAAAACAACATAGAGCTGGTATCAGCACAATAAAAAGGCTATATATCATCATATGAACATGCATACAGGTCTGCGCGCACATTCGCACACGCACACAAAGAAAGCTAGCGTATAATTCATCACATATGTCATGTCCTTATCCTCGAAACGATATCCATCCGTGCCACGCGACTATCGTCCATCAGTATCTTCCCATGCAATAGTATTCGGAATGTAGGTATCTGCATGGACTGGTTGGCTTGCTGTTACACCACCACAAAATGGCGAAGCGGAGGTCATGTGGAGATGTATGTTCATAACCTTTGATTGATGCATATTCAAGTGCTTTCCTCCAAACCCAGCCATACACAGCCCATTTATTCCATCTAAAAGATCATGAAAGCAGAAAATGAGGTCCCCTTGATAGTGCAGATGAGAGTCATGGACGGACTATTGATTGTTTGACGGAGGAAACATTAAAAGATCACAGTGACATGTTTCATGTACAGTACAAGCCATCTGCGAAAATGATGGATGCTGCCAAATATACATCTCTAAATCCCTCCCTTCTCCCCTTTTAATTGACCTCCTGTAAAGCGGACCTGACAGGGTTTTAAGTACTTTACAGATATAAAAGATGTAGCGTGTAGCTATTCTGTTAAAAATTTAACATTAAGTCATGTTTATTTCATATTCCATTGCAAGGCGTTTTCTGTAAAAATGCACTGCTCAAAAATATTAAGGGAACACTTGAATCACACATCGAGTCTCGACGAAGAAAACTTAAATTAAAAGATCAAAATCATTCCAATGCATTGTGTAATTGGACAACAGAAACCAAAAGGCTAGTCTATGGCATCAATGCTTTTGTCTTCCAGGAGCTGCCTACACACTCTGGCCAAATGAGGCTGGGCATTGTCCTGCCCCAGGAGGACCCCAAGGTCCACTGCACCGGCGTAATGTCTGACGGTGTGTCTAAGGATTTCATCCGGGTACCTACCGTAACAGCAGTCAGGGTACACGTTGGCTAGCACATGGAGGTCTGTGCGACACTCCAAGGATATGTCTCCCCAGACCGTCACTGACGCACAGTCAAACCGGTCATTTAGGTTGATGTTGATGGCTGCATAACGTTCAACACGGCGCTGTTTCACGTCCATTACATGCTCTATGGAGGACATTTTGTAAGGCTCAAGCAGTGCTCCTCCGGTTCCTGACACAGAAGGAAAGAAAGGAATAGATACCGGTCCTGCCGCTGGGTTGATCCCCTTCTATGGCCCTGTCCAGCTCTCCTCATGTAACGGCCAATCTCCTGGTATATCCTTCATGCTCTTGAGACTGGGAGACCTTCTTGCGACGGCACATATGGATGTGCATTCCTGGAGGAGCTGGACTACCTGTGCAATCAGAATAATACTGCTTGTTGTAAACTAAAGTCTAGTCCACACTTTTAAAATTCAACCATTTAGATAGCATACTGTCCTAGTCTCAAAAACCCAATATTGTCTCCAAAAATCAATGAAAGTAAGTCAAGAAAGTGATCAGAAGTATGAATATGCTTAATTTGTTATATGTTCTTGGTCCTGGCTAGCCAGTTATTTTTAGATAATGTGTGATCCTACCCAGCCAAAAGAAAGATACATTGGACAAGTTAATGTGGGAGCTGGCAAATTTTCTTCCCCATTTGTCTGTTCCAGGTAGCCATTGGATTACAGAGATTGGCCTGAGTTGTTTGAGTTTTGGCGTCTCTTTTTTCCTTGGCAACAGTATCTGACAGTCCGTAGAGCCTGACTGCACATGTAAGTAGTTTGTCCTAGCAAGTTTGGTGAGTTTGTCTTTGTGCCCAGGTGACTAACTAGTAACATTTGCTTGATTAAGTAAATGCTATTTTAAGATACACAAAGCAAACATCAGCCAAAAATGTAGCTACCTATACATTAAAAAATTACATTGGCTGGATACAATTTTAATAAAGTTACTTAACGTTTTTATTTAAGGTGGATTCACTGCATATATATTCACTGTTGCCATGTGCGTCTATTCATGTGTGACATTAAAGTGTTATATTTAGAGTCCCGTGACCAAGTAATTGCTCCCTTCCTACTTTGCGCTGTTATCGCATATTTGTCACACTGATTGGTTTCAGAATTTCATACAAAATTTGATTTTTAACAGAGAGAACCTGAGTAGACATAAAATGCTGTGTGTTCTTTAAGGACAAAAGTTAACTAAAACAAACTGGTCCTGTGTGAACTGTTTTCCTTTAAAATAATGTGTCATTTCAATGCTGAATTGTGTGTTTTGTCAGTGTAATGACACCTGAGGCATCACTACCCACTCGACTGTCCAATCACCAGCCAGGAATGGCTGCTCCCGCCCTCCTCTGCACCTATATTGTACCTCTTGTAGCACTGTTTTGAGCTTGCTTCTGTTTGCTCTAGCACGCCTGTTTGCCCCTGTTTTTCCCCCACTATCAACTTAGTTTGGCTCTGTTGTTGGGCAGGCGTTATTTGTTCTTGTCCTTGTGTTCCCTGTTTGGAACATTATTCTTGAAACCTGGAAGCTTAACCCTTTTGAATTAATATTTGACTATTGAGTTCTGCATCTGGGTTAGTATGACAAATATACAATAATAGAGCAAATCAGGACGGGGACAAGTAGTATTTCGCAGCACTTTTTTAATGAGGATAAAGTGCTCACCGTTAGCGTCGGCTGAGCTGTCTGAAGAGGCGATTTAGCTGAAAATGTATCTACATGTTCCTATAGTTATTGGTCATCATTGAGATTCATTTCTTGGTGGGTGATGTAGATGATACTTCACTGAGGTATAATGTGATTGTTTTCCCCCTTTTCCATGGGATAGGGCTGCTTTTGAATTCACAACTATGATTGATTTGACTGAACTTCATTTAGAGACATACCAGTATATCTGTGTCTATTTTTACACCGCAAAAAGTTAAATGTTTCGCTGAGAAATCTTGATCTTCTGTTTTAAGGGGTTGCCACCAAGGTTTATTGTTGGGCTTAATTGTATTTCCTCCTGAACTGAACTCTGCTATTGCAACTCCAATGCTATTACCTCATATCATAGTCTAGCATCGTCTCTATCAGTCAAGATTCTAATATCATTTTTTTCTGTTATTAGTTTTGTTTATTATTTGTATAGGGTATTTCTAATATTATTAAAGACACAATGTTTAACAGATTCCAGAGGCCTTCCTAAAATGTTATGCATCTCAAAATGCTCCTACTACATAGCCTTGAGATACTTGAGCAGGAAGGGCCACATAACTCACATAACTGCCTCTCATGAACTGTGAGTCCTGGAAAATACAACCCACATATTACTGTATGAAAAGGATCTTTGGAGACAAATCAAAATCAATAATTCTTCACCAAGTAGAATACTGTAATCAATTATGAAGTAATTATCATTCTCACACAGCCCACGATAAACTATTGGTTGGGTAAATTATTTTTTTTAAATTTGCTTACATTTATTTATATTCTTGTTTTCCATGAAGACATACATGACATGAGTTTGAATAGGAAATATAGCTAAATGAATAGGACATTTAGTCAATGACAAGGTTAGAAATGAGGATTTTTAATTAAAATATGTGTCCTTCAAACTGTACTTTCTCCATTTGCAGACACAACAATGTATCCTGTATTGGCAGCAGTTACAGCCTTGCAGACCTTTGTCAGTATGTTGAGGTGATCTGAAGAGATTTCACTTCATGCTTCCTAAGCACCTCCCACAAGTTGATTTGGCTTAATGGGCACTTCTCATATACCATACGGTCAAACCACTCCAATATAGACAAAATACCCTAAACAGTTCTTGCATAGTTTGGAGCTGTGCTTTGGGTCATTGTCCTGTTGTGAGCGAAGATTGTCAATCAAACGCTGTCCACAGGTTATGGCAGTGAAAAATGTGCAACATCTCCCACTGACCATAACACTTTTCTTTCCGTATTCCTCTGACCAGTGTCTGTGTTCTTTTTCCAATGCTAATCGTTTATTTTTATTTATTATCTTGGAATTTTTTGGCCTGTTATCGTACTGTAATTCCTGATGCTCCAAATACTTAACATGTATAAAGAAAGATTGTTTTATTTGTTTTATTGCTTCTTTAATCAGCACCAAGGTTTATGTTTATTAACATTTTAAAATGATAGACCTGGATTAGCAAATATAATTGTGCCGTTGGAACACAGGATGAATGGTTGATTATAATGGGCCACTCTACATCTATGTAAGTTGTTCCATTAAAAACACTGTCCTAATAAGTTAGTTAGTGATCTAGTGTTGTTTAAAAGTCACTCTGCCTCAGAAATTAACTGCTCTGTCTTTTTCATTCAGATAGAATGAGTTGTCCTGGTTGACTTGTTTCTCCTTCAACTACCAAAATAAATCGTAATATGTGTAATATAATTATATTATAATAATTCATACAATTCCAGAAGCAAAAGGCTTTGCTAAGTATCACTGCAAAGACTATTTACCCAAAGAGTAAATAACACTAAAGAACTATCACCCAAAGAAAACTCTCTGAGACATTCTAAGAATGTTGAACACCCATGAACACTCACTGACACATTCTCTGACAAATGTGTCCCAAATGGCTCCATGTTCTCTTTATAGTGTACTATTGCACTAAATGGTTGAGGTTTGGGACAAAACACAGGAATACAAAAAGGAAATCATTGTGTTCAGGAGGTTTTAATAGCAGTCATTTGCACTCATCACCAGACATGGAAGATGCATGGTATAAATAGCGTTCTGTGAAGAGCGTAGTTGTCAGTATACGCTTGATTGCAAACACTTGTCATTATATTTAAATCCGCCAGGATGTGTTTAGATACAGGGTAATGATTAGGAAGCGATAATATTTTTACACGATGAGACAGAGCAGAAAATGGAATAGGGTCATGCTTTTTGGATTTCAGACATATTTGTGTTTTGTCCAAGGGAGGGTCATGTATGTTTATAATCAATTACATTTCGGTATCTGTCAGACTTTTCAAATGTACCTATTGACTAACTGAACATAGAATGTCTTAATCACCTTACAATTGAATTTTCAATCAGTTCCTCTGTGCTTTGCGAATCCAGATTGTAGGTATATTGCAAAATATAATAGTAAAAAGGCTTGAATAATGAAAAATGTTTTTTTTATTACAAATACTTGTTTTTGACTTCTTGACTTTTGACTTGATTTAATCTGGATTTCGTGGGTCACTGTGTGTAAATAAAGATGGAAAACATCTGGTTTCATGTGACTTATTTTCAGGCTGTAAGTCTTTAAAAAGTGAGCATGATGTAAGAGAGTAGTGATATTATAGACCCACAACATATACTACCTTGCAAAAGTCAGGAGTGTCCTTGTATTAAAAAAGCTTTTTCTTGTCCAACAAAATGACATAATATTGATCAGAAATACCGTTGTAGACATTGTTAATATTGTAAATTACTATTGTTGCCAGAAAATTATGTTTTTAATGAGGTCACTGTTGTTCTCAATTTGAGGAATGGTCCTCTGCATCGCGTTTCCTGATGATCTGTCCCACAGAATGTGCAGAAGGACCATAGGTGCTAGGTAGCTGCTTTTCTTCTAACTGCTGTGCATACTGTGCTGGTACTGTTGGTAACATTGATATCTTCCTGGGGGAAATCATAGGGATTGTCTGTGTATGTATCCCAAGCAGCACCTTATTGCCAACATAGAGTACTTCCGTTTATCCCAGCCATATGAGCGCAGGTTAACAGTAGCATCCTAAACAGGGACAAGGGCTCCATTCTGTGTACTGTCCATTTGCTTCCCAATAGGACAGTCAGTCACTTTAACTGCTATCTTTACTGTGGCCATGACACAGCCTGGTCAACAGGGACCATTATCGGACCCAGTCAGCAAAACATGATCGGGCAAAACAGGACAAAGGAACAGAAAGAGGTAAGCTATGGAAAGACACTCATTTGTGAAAATGTAAACATCTAAAAACATCATGTCAAAAGTAATATATATGTAGTATATAACATTGGGGTATATATAACCCATATACATGAGTGTATTGTCGTTGATGACTGTTTGGAAACTTGATGTCTGCCTAACATGTTCACTACTATCACTCTTTTAAACAGGTTTTTATACAGGTTTTTAGAATAACTCTGTCATCCATCAGCTAAGAGGTGTAGTCCAAGAGCTTGAGAAACTCTTGGCAAGATGTTGCGCTGCAGTGGCCAGGGGGATATAGTATGACTATGAAGTGCAAGTTTATTACCTTGTAAACAATTAAAGTAAGCACGTGTTTCATTTTCAGGTGAAGTTAAGTCCTGTTTGATACTATTGTGTTATTTTACATGTGAAATATTGTTATAAAACATGTATAGTTTCTGACGTTTGCTGTCTTTTTGTCAAGGTGAAGTTAGAAGAGATGTGTCATAAAAACATCCAGGTAGCACAAGTTGACACCTATTAATATGTGTAAAGTTTATGATTTTATACCAAGTGTGTAATTACAAATTATTTTTGTAATGACAAGATATATTGTTTCAAAAAACTTTTGAAATGAAACTTCTGCAGTCGACTCTGTTACACCATATTAATAAGACGGTGGAAATGGAAAATTATCTGCTTTAGAAGCACTAACATTCCTTCAATGCATTCCTTCAAAAATATTTCTTATATGCAGAAAATCCAATTGAACAAGGAGCTAGTTTGGTTTTCGTGTAGTAAGTCCACAATCAGAGGTAAATACAGTGAACTGTTGTAAAATGGTAAATCAGGGTCACAAGATGTCTTGAAAAATAAATCATATTTGGGAAAATAATATGAAATGAATAAAATCCTTGAAAAGTTGCTTTCGTTCAAATTCTTTTAAACTCTACATTTTCTAGAACCGTTTTAATGCACAATGACATTGGCAATGACACAATGGCTCCTTCATTGTCATCACAAATTATTTCCCATTACTTTGGAGGAAAGCTACAACTGCAAATCAAAATGTAAAACGTGAAATCTGTTAAAAATGTATTTTGAAAACAGTTGTAGATGTTAACTTCGCACTCATTTAAAGAAAATGAATGTCTTGGTCCTTGAAGAGGCGTGCAGGAAAACGCAGTGAAGCAAGGATTTACACCCTGTGTGTGTTGACAATTATGTGTCTTTGTCAATGCGTGTGTATGTGTTTTGCCTGGACTATCTCTGTATATGGGAAAGTGCGCACTGCACAATAGTTTGTGTTGAAGCCAGACAGCACTCATCAGAACGAGCATCATTTGCCAAGAGATACCTGGGACTTGTGAAGAGACGCTGCCAGCCACAGACAGTGTGCAAAAGGAATGTTAAACACGTTACATTTAGGTTGTTACATCAATTACAGAATCCCTGTGCAGCACAAGTAGACAACAAAGAATACACAGTAATTACAGTTCGAAGCAGCAACTTGATGCATTTAACGTGTACTGTCTACGGTGTGTCTACAGTCTCGTACAGTATAGGGTGGGTATTGGTGAAGGGGGCGGAGTCATTAGTGCACATATATTTACTCCCCAATAGCTGTTTGGAGAGGGACACAGCGATGGAGTAAAAGCTATTCGTGTAGTGTTTGGTTTGGTCGCGACGTCTCCGCACTGTGTGGTCTATGGAAGATTGGTGCCTGAGTGGGCCGGGTCAGTGGTGAACCGTCAAACCTCCTCAGCCTGCATGGTCTATGGAAGATTGGTGCCTGAGTGGGCCGGGTCAGTGGTGAACCGTCAAACCTCCTCAGCCTGCATGGTCTATGGAAGATTGGTGTCGGAGTGGGCCGGGTCAGTGGTGAACCGTCAAACCTCCTCAGCCTGCATGGTCTATGGAAGATTGGTGCCTGAGTGGGCCGGGTCAGTGGTGAACCGTCACACCTCCTCAACCTGCATGGTCTATGGAAGATTGGTGCCTGAGTGGGCCGGGTCAGTGGTGAACCGTCACACCTCCTCAACCTGCATGGTCTATGGAAGATTGGTGCCTGAGTGGGCCGGGTCAGTGGTGAACCGTCAAACCTCCTCAGCCTGCATGGTCTATGGAAGATTGGTGCCTGAGTGGGCCGGGTCAGTGGTGAACCGTCACACCTCCTCAGCCTGCATGGTCTATGGAAGATTGGTGCCTGAGTGGGCCGGGTCAGTGGTGAACCGTCACACCTCCTCAGCCTGCATGGTCTATGGAAGATTGGTGTCGGAGTGGGCCGGGTCAGTGGTGAACCGTCAAACCTCCTCAGCCTGCATGGGGGTGAGCAGGTCCCAAGGAACTTTGCAAGCCATAAAATGCCCTGCAGAACCAGATCAGACAGTGATAGAGAATGAAATGAGCAAGGATGTTGCAACTGAGAAGGTGGACAGCATTTCATCCCACATTTTAAGTAGCTGTTATTATAAATCCAAACCTCAATGGTCGTCATCGCGTCATTAGGCTACACCGTAAATAGATTGACACAAGTCCGCAGGCAACAAGCAGACATTTCCAACCACTGGAAAATGACCTACTGTGGGCGTCCCCTTGTCTCTAACCTAAAAGTTACGCTAGAGTCATAGAGCGTCCAGCTTTTCCATTAGTATTTAATGAACGCTTCCTTTTAAATAAAAAGCAGCTGCTATAATAGTCCCACTGCATCACATTCAATGGAGTCCAAGAGCACCGAAACGCTAACATTCAATAAGCAACCGCACTCATTTGCTCTTGTGAATGAGGGGTAGAGGTGGGGTAGTGGTGGGAACAGGGTGATGATGGTAGCTAGGTGAGGGTGGTAGGTGGGTGAGGGGTGGGGGTAGAGGTGGGGTAATGGTGGTAACAGGGTGATGATGGTTGCTAGGTGAGGGTGGTAGGTGGGTGAGGGGTGGGGGTAGAGGTGGGGTAATGGTGGTAACAGGGTGATGATGGTAGCTAGGTGAGGGTATAGGTGGGGTAATGGTGGTAACAGGGTGATGATGGTAGCTAGGTGAGGGTGGTAGGTGGGTGAGGGGTGGGGGTAGAGGTGGGGTAATGGTGGTAGCAGGGTGATGATAGTAGCTAGGTGAGGGTAGAGGTGGGGTAATGGTGGTAGCAGGGTGATGATGGTAGCTAGGTGAGGGTAGAGGTGGGGTAATGGTGGAAGGGGGATGGGTATGGTCTTTGGAAGATGTGTGAACTTTATCTTTCAAATCATTTTTCACTAAGATATTGAAATCAGATATTAAATCCCATTAGAGATTCTCTAAATATTGAGATGAAACCTCTTGGTGTGTGTTACGACCTCACAGCTCCAGTTAATAATAAACCTTTGTCCACTGGGATGATTACATACATGCATGTGAGAGCATACATCTAAACTCAAACAAAATGTATGATTATGTGTTAAGGTTAGGGTATATTGTTAGGGTTAGGTGTTAGGGTTAGACATCAATAACAGGGTAAGTTAAGCGTTCTGAATGGATACGGGTTAAGCTTTGGAAAAGGCTTTAAACAAACATCTAGAAAGTGGCTGCACAGTTGAAAGAGGATACACCCATACTAAAATACCACTTGCATATCCTGGCTTTGAACTCATAACCTTTTTTGTCAAAGTCAGCAGCTTTGTGTTTCTATTGTATGTACGTTCATGTTCCTGTACTGTATGTGGGTGTATGTGTGTGCATGCACCTGTCTGAGTTAGAAAACGAGGAGATCTTCTCCAGTCGCAGCCATGATGAGAACCGCTACATGAAGCAGCTTTGCATTAGACAGCTACAGGCGGAGCCACTGGTGGAGTTTTTAAATTAGCCATGTCAATCAATGAAGGGTGGGGTAGTGTTTATGTGTGTAGCTTTGAGATGGAACATGACAAGGCTGTTGGATCTTCACTTTACTCTCTCCAGCTGAGCCACGGTTTGATTTAAGCGCTGGGACTAATTTCTCTGTGGTTTCTCAAGCAGCCAAGGCTTTGAGGGCGGGCAAAAGTTTTGCTGGAATAACTTGAGCATATTTTCCATGCTCTCCCGAGGACGTAGAATTGGGGCAGTGCACTAGAGTAAATTAGCCTAATTAGTAACCGGTGTGTGCGAAAATGAAACCAGGCATAAAAGGCATTTATGTAGTAAGGGATGCTTTGTCAGAGAACCAGGGAGGAAATGGTGGATTGACAAACACGAGGCGGGTTTCCTATGCTAAGGAACGAGGCACCGTGTGTACAGACACTGAGTGAAGTTAGAAAATAAATCTGTCTGCCAAGCTCTTGCTATTGAGAATGGATTTCACTACGGACTGTTGTGTAGCTGACCGTTTCTACATGTGTGAAAAAGCGCTCAAGTCTACTTCAGCTGTAGTGTCCTACAGCATAGGAGCAGTATACATGTGGTAAAGGACTAAAGGACTGTGACAATCTGCATTTCTTTTGTATAACTGCTTAAAGGGCATTGTGTTTTGGACACTAAACCAATTTTGAAGATTATCAAACTAAAACCTTAGTTGGCCATTTTGGAAAATGTTATTTGCATACAAAGGCATTCTTTGGATGTGTCATAGCTGAAGAAGATTTTTGGCATAGCGAGCAATCCGATTTGCTATGCTCAGTCTGACCAGGAAAGCCTGCCAGCATTAAATTTTTTAACAGATTCTTAAAGACTAGGCTCATCCCCCTGAACAAATGATGAAAACTGAATTATACAATGAGATCTTGTGGTCTGTCTGGAAGCACTGAGAAAGAACTTAGAGTTTTACACTACAATAGTTTTATTTAGATGAACGACACTTGTTGCCAGATAATTGGCTGAATTGGCTCTTAGCGTTCTAAGGGGGAGGGGAGGGGACAGAATATTAATGGTAATATGCATTGGAGGAGACAAGTGAAACTACACAATTCAATTCTTGCACAAGTACAAAAGCAATAATGTAACTAATACTGATACTACTACTACTACTGCTAATAATAATAATAATAGCAAGAAATGGTATTTGCAAATATTTCCACTGCGTTAGTATGCATGTCGGTTTGTGAACCGATGAGAGTGGGGAGATGGCAGGGGGAGAGAAGAGAGGAGACAGGAGTTGGGAGGTGATGAGAGATGAGGGATTAAGATGAGACAGGTGGAATGACAATGTGAAGAGAGATTGGGAGAGAAGGGAGGAGAAGTGGGAGAAGGACGAGAAAGGAGAGAAGAGAGGGGAGGTGGGAGAAGGACAAGAAAGGAGAGAAGAGAGGGGAGGTGGGAGAAGGATGAGAAAGGACAAAAGGGAGGAGAGGTGGGAGAAGGGTGAGAAGGGAGGAGAAGTGGGAGAAGGATGAGAAAGGAGAGAAGAGAGGGGAGGTGGGAGAAGTACGAGAAAGGAGAGAAGAGAGGGGAGGTGGGAGAAGGACGAGAAAGGAGAAAAGGGAGGAGAGGTGGGAGAAGGATGTATGTTTGGATCCAGGGTGGATTCAACATGCCATTGGTGTAGAAGGCTGTATATATTGGAGTATATTATAGATCAGGTGTGAGACACACCTGGCCCATTAGGACTTGGAGACAGGTCTCCTTCACACCCAAGTCCTATTGGGTATCAGTCTTGAATTCAACTGAATTCTTGAATGTTGCTGTGTCGATATAACTGTCATGCTTTAATGATTCCCAGTGCTCAGAAATGGCTCTTTTCTAATGTGATTGATTACATTGTCTCTACCGTGTAGGTGATGTGAACATTTGGCTTTTGCCTAAAAGCGGTGGTGAATAATAAAGAAAACGATTCCCAAGGTACATTATTCTGTTTGAGGATTTGTTAGACTCCCGTCTTTATAAAGGCAAAAAGGCAAAAGGCTAAACAATGACTTACATGGCCTGTTTGTGGCAGTTTATGAAACCCAAACAATGAATACCATACACCCTGAAACTAGGACAGTTGGAGCTGGAGCGTTTGAAGGTAAGCGGCTACCGCGGTGCAAAGGGCTTCTGTGGCATGGCTCCTGGCTGGTATATTTCCCTCTGTTTGGTAGGGAGAAGGGGTGCTCAATCTTTCCCCCCCTGCCACAGACTGCTTCAGAGCTGCTCCCAGGAGACTGCACACAGGCAGAGCAGCTCCTTAAATGGGTGAGGGAGATAGGGCAATCAGTGGACCCAGCTATTTCAATGATCAAATTACATGCCGCATACAATCCTGGAGAGGCTGCAATTGGGGTGAATGGGCAGGCCGGCCACAGAACTCCATTAGTATTTTCAAGTCGGATGGTTCCAATTTATCTGCTGGCTGATTGCTTATCAATAGGACCATCCTGGTATCCTGTTTTTTTTTATCCATTTATTTGGAAATACTGTATGATGAATAGGTTGGTATCCTATTGTGATGTGATGTCATGGTTGGTAATGTTCTATGTTTTCTGTTCCATGTATTCTGTGTTCACTGCACTCAGTCACATATGGCTATATTCATTGTATTCAACGTGATTTTGCTTCTTGTAAATACATTACTAACAATAACATTATTTCGAGTAAATATGTTAGTTGTTTTCTATTTTGTCGTATTGTTCATACATTATACCAGAGATCCTGAAATAAAAAGCTACAGTATCTGTGAATAGTTTAAATTGTACAAAAAACATGCGAAAGTGAAGAGATGTGGCAGAAATGATATACAGTCCATTGAACAAAAGTAGGTTAACGATGGCTGAAAATAGAGAAAGCAAAAAACCTCACAGGATAATGTTCCTCACGAGACCCTGGTGATGACAGTATTAGTGGATGTTTTTGTTTGCTTTTCATTTTGAGGTGAAATTGTGAACATGATTTTGATTCAGTAAGAAAAAGTGTGCCTATAAATATGTTATAGACCACACTCAGGTTGAGTAGAAGATATCTGGTGCTGTGTGTGAGTGTGTGTGTGAGTGTGTGTGTGTGTGTGTGTGAGTGTGTGAGTGTGTGTGAGTGTGTGCCTGAGATGTCTAATGAGAAAATCAGAAATGCTCCAAAGCACACGTTGCACACAGACACACTCACACACACACACACACAGCTCTTCACCGTCAACACACCAGCAATCTCATCCTGCATGTATGACCAGCAAACTCCAAGACTTTGTGTGTGTGTAAGTCTTTTTGTAAAATCACCATGCACATCAGATCAAAACTACCAGTAAAAGCTTTTTTCCAACGGGCCTCTTATTCCAGACATCCAGCACACGGCAATGCCAGGTGTGTCCGTGGTCTGGTAGTGGGCATGCCGTTCTCAGGCTTGCTTGTTCGTGTGACACGCGTCCCTCCAGGGAGTACCGGGAGAGCGGTCCTCAGTGTGTAATCACAGCTCGGGTAAGTGTCGCACTCTCACTCAACCACTTACCGTCGAACCACCACATTCTGCTCCCGCCAATCACACACGGTCATGCCTGTGTCGGTACTAGAGCATGTGTGTGCGTGTGTGCGTGTGTGTGTGCGTGTGTGCTAGCATGTGGGCGTCAAGGTGTGCGTGTTTGTGCGGGTGTGAGCTTTTCGTTTGTTTGAAAGGAACGCTCATTGAACGCATGACAGTTAAAATGGCAGCCTGCCCTGTCCTCTAATGTGACGCGGGGTGTTCCTTGTGACCCGTCCTACCGGGGCGGAAGTAGGCGTGGCGGGACCACTCCTTATGGGAGGGCGTACAGCGCGGTGGTTAGGATGTGTGGGTTTGTGTTCAAGGACAGGTGGTTCTGGATCTGCCTTCCCCTCTGTGGGTGGCTTTCTACACGTGGACATATTGCTTTTCTCACACACACGAGTGCAACCGCAGTGTCACAGCGATGCATTCAGTCACACGAACATAAAGCACACTCACGCAGGCACGTTGAGACACTTATGGTACTATGATTATTATTTTACCCTTGAAAGCTCTATACCCCTAACATTATCTCTATAATCCAAACCTTATCTTCAAAACCCTGATAATGAACCTTAACGCTTCTTATTACTCTTGCCCAACACCTAATTACTAACATTGTGATACAAACCCTGAATGCTGAAAGCTGCGGTCTCTATTCCTTCGAGACTGTAGGGCATGAGGACATCACATTTTTCTCTTCTAATTATGTTGATTACTGGTTTATAATAGTAACAAGCTTAATTGGGGTCAGTGGGGCTCTGCCAATATCAGGCACAACACTCCCCGAGTGTCTTATTACAGCACTTGCAATGTAACATGTACAGCTGTGGTATATTTGCCATTCTACACCTTTTTGATTCATTATAAACCCCAAGCCTAACATTCAGTTTTTTTACTGGACGGACTCTAAAGGCATGGGTCACTACGGCGACCGACACGCTAGGACTTCCCGTCGTTCATGTTCAAACAGACACACAAGAAGAACACAACCTCTCACACGCAGACGTTACCTGTGCTAAAAAAAAAAAAATGCCTTGACATGGACCATGCGGATGAAATGTGTCTTGATGTGTCGCGGTGGGAAAACACAATGTGGGGGTCTTTTTTCTGACTTAATTAATGCAACCAATTACTAGGGAGGAGAATTAGCTTCCCAAGGGCCGCCTTTCCCAGGCAGTGCTAATTAAGTCTCCCAAGCACGAGTGATCCACCGTCTGATCCAATGTGACGGACCGATCCTGGGTGCAACCGCACGGAGATAGAGGAGGGCGAGAGGTGGACAGGGGGCCATCTCCGTGGACAAGACCCGATGTTCACCTGTGTTCCTCAACACACACACACGCGCGCGCGCACACGCTCACACACAAGCAATGTGATGTGCTCTACCTCTGTCTGATTTAATAGTGTTTATCCCGGCATGCATCATCGACTCAAGACACTTACATATACGCGACTTCCAGTTCCTTCTTGTTTTGTGCTGTTCCAGTCACGTGGTCTGAAACACATGGCAAAACAACATCTTTATCCCTGCTTTTGTTTTTTTGAAAGGACGGTCCATGCTAGGAGCGTGGACCCATACATGCTGTAACGAGGTTATTGGAGACCCTAAGCGGTAGAAAGATGGGTGTCGAATTTACAGTGTTTACTTATTTTAACCAAGGATTAGTATTTTCAACATTATAAAGAGCTCTACTGTAGAGTTATGATTAAATCAGAATGTAAAATGATGCCGTCATTGTGGTGTAGATTCAACTCAGTTCAGTGTCATGTGCGCTGCAAGGTCAGGTTTGTTAGTGTAGATTTGTGTGTGGTTGCAATATTCTTTTTGTTTTCCATCAGTCAGATGTCAGAAACAGCTAAGTAACAGAGGAAGGTTCTAGCTTTTCAAGAGCATATCCATGCCAACAAAGAGAGAACTCCAAACATTGTATTTTCTTCCATGTCAACAACCTGCATTATCATGAACCACATAATAAGCAAGTGTCATATGGAATGAATGACACATCTCTGTTGTCCCATATTGTTTCTATGGTGAGCATGTCACTTGTGTGGTTGACATTGGTGTGTGAATGGTTTTATTGGTCAAACGCAAAATGAGGGGCAAGTTGATGTGCATTAACATTGATATTGATAATTGGAATTTGTAATTGGGTTAATTCACATACACTGACACCAATGTAAGTCATTTGGTAACATAATTTGTCCGTGGATCTTACTGGATGACATTTTAACAACGCTTTGAGTATACTCAACTCTGAACACGGTGTTGAAATAACGCTGTAGACTGCTAATCCAGTGTTGAATATGATTGGACATTTTAGTGTCAATTCCGAACCCATCAAGAGTGATTAATTAACACTATCAGACTGGGACCAAATGTTTTCTATGGTAGTGTTAAATTCAGCTCTATAGGAGATAAATTAACACTTTAATGTTTACTGTGAAACTGTTAGTCAGAAAGAAAATAGTTAAACTGTTTAAACAGAATTGGGGTTTTTAGGTTTCTTTTTTTAATCTCTCTTGATGTGACTCAGCCAGCCAGATTGTTGGATTCTGGATATCCTCATGTTTGTTCTGTGTACTATCTTCTGTTAGTATTGCAACTTTATTTTCTTTCACAACTCTCCATCTCATAAATAATACATGCCATTTACTCTAAATAATGTAAAGTTGGGGGCTTGTAGAAGATTACCATTCCTTTATATTGTATCTGAAAAGTAATCCCATCTACTGTGGATCTAAATCTTTTTACAAAAAAAGTGTCTATTATGGGGGCTTATTGAATTATTATCTATTATGGTGGACTTACTTCTCTTTTTAAAGTTGGAATAAAAAATCAACAGTATTATAAACCTACACATCTAGTATCCACTTTCCTGATTCAACATATGATTCAGTAGGATAAACTCCTTTAAATCCAACCAAATTCAGTATGAAATGCCGGTGCCAGAGCCAAAGGGACAATTAACGAATGATCAGTGTTTGAGAGCAGCAACACAAGAGCAAATCCATTACAATGCTAAAACAATCTAATCAGTAACCTGTAAAAGAGGCCGTATTACCATTTCAAAGGGGGAATAACTCTTGTTATGTAAGCTTGACTTCTAGAGATATTGTCGCCTCGAGTTTCTGATGATGTTCAAATACAACCATTATTACTAACCGAGACATGTCGGCATCTGCCCTCACCATGTCTCTACACTCAATCGCATCCTTTCTCCTTGGGAATTCCAATGCCCATGTTCACTGGATGCATTTAAAAAGGAGAAGCGAAGAAAGTAGTGTGTAGCTTATCCAGAAAACCCATATAGAGTGGGGAAGAAAGTACAAAAAAACAGTGACATTTTGATTAGCTACTGATGTTTTGAAGTTGTTGTGTCCTGCGTGGCTCCGTGTTATCCTCGCAAGCATGACCTATGTGAAAAAAAACAACTGAAGAAGAAACTTCTTACACAGCTTAAAAACAAGTAAGGGTTTCAGGATGGAAGGAGTGTATGGCAGCGCAACACAAAGGTTGACAAGATCTGACGAGTGACTGGGCAATTTGGGTGACATGTATAGGTGATGAGCTGATGGAGCACCAGCTGCAGGGGTGACTGGATTGGTGCGTTTGGCTGATGACAGCTAGAAAGCCGTGAGGTTGGGGCACCTGCAAGGACAGGAAGAGAGCCAAGCCGTGACACTGTGCAAAGTCCAATCCTGGCGCCTTGAAACGTTTCATGCCTTTGTGCAATTTGAAGACATTTGGTCTTGCCAACAGGCAAGGCTGCCATAGGAAAAAACCCCAGACCATGATGCCGACAGTTCTGACAGTTGGGTCCTTGCTAATGGCTGCGGTGAATGGAGGCCGAAATCTGCAAAGCAACTCTGGGTTCTACAAAGTCGGCAAAGGAGGAAGGCCTGTTATTGGAAGGCTGTTTGACCCTGTGATTTCTGGAGAGCCGATTTAAGATGACTCACTCGTACAGCTCCAAAATCTTTGAAATCTTTGTGGATGAAATGTTTGTATGACCTTCAAATGGTGTGAACAATACAGACCAGACTGTCCTTGTATGCCATCAAATGGTATATGAGATTATTGGATCACATGAAATGCTTTTGGCTCCCTGGCCAAACATTTGTCCACAAAAAGAATTCCAGCATTCAAAGAGGGTACTGTGCAAATAAACTGAAAGAGACATCCGGTTCTAAAACAGTCAAATTACATTAGTCTCTCGATGGCCCGAAACTCTACTTGCCTTAAGGCAAAATTTTAGCATTTTTGACGAACCCTGAAATTCTGTGTATAGCTTACTGTTTCTTTTCAAGTCAAAATTATCAAAATGAACAGCAGCAATTTTTAACAAATGGTGTAATATCCTATAGTTTTCTTTGTGTGTTTTGTTATTTAGCTACCCACGCGATTTACTTTGCCAAGAACTCTTACAGACTTACTATCACCCTAATTAACCCTAACTAAAAGATGGCAGCCCCAGTTTCTTTGTTAGATTCTAAATGTGCTGATTGATACTTTGGTGATTTAGCATTGACTTTATCACCACAACTATATCTATGACTCAAAAGTCAAAAGACAAAAGTCACAAAAATAATCACATGTCTGTGTGTGTTTTCAAGGGAGAGAGAAATATGTTAGGGTTCTAAAAGCCAATTGAAATCAGTAAAAACTAGAAAGAAACTGAGCTCAAGGCAGCAAAGCAGTCCAAAGCATAATGCAACTGCCTCCCAGCTTTACAGTTTGTATAAAATTCTTCTGTTTAAAGGCAATATAATTTTTTTGCCAAACACGGTGTCTGGAATTGGAGCCAAACAACTGAGTTTCATCTGTCCGTAGCATATTTTTCCAGTTATCCAGGGTTCTTATCCTCTTTCATGTCTGGCAGATGTCACTTTTGTCTTGACATTTTAGGTTAGTAGAAATCTAGGGTGGCTTCTGTCACGTTTGTGATTTCTGACCATTGGTGAGTGTTCCCATCAAGGGAGTTGACACAAGGGCGGGGCTTCCGGTTTGTTGGGCGGGACTTCTGGAATGACGTATGCATATCCGTGACTAGGAATTGATGGTTGCATTGTTGAGTTTATGTTTGAAGTGTTTCCAGAACTGAAGTGTCAAGTTTTAGTTTAGCTTTTACCCCGTATCACATTTCAAAACATTACAATCGGTATAGTTCTAAGGTGATGAACATCAACCAACAGCTGAGAGACGTACATTTTTGGAGGCATAACGGTTTTGTTGTCATTATTAAATCCGGGGGAGGCCACTAAAGGCATTCAATGTATCTGCCGTGGACTTATTAGTCTGTTAAGTAGTAAGTACAAGTTATTTTAGGTATTTTGATGTCTTACCACAAATATACATGGATATCAGACCAACTTACTAAATGGTATGGATAACTAGCCCTCCCAAGTTTAATGATTTATTGTCAATTTTTAGTGCATCAGATTCTAATGTTGGGCCTTTTTTCTGATGGTAAAGATAGTGGTGCATTTACTTGTCCCACATAAGGAAGTAGCATTTCTTTTTATTTTAATTGCAAGGGGTTACTTACTTCAAAGCATGACTGTATGTAAGCCATCAAAGGGAAATGAACTCACCTCAGTCCAGTACTGGTGGGTGCTGCTTGATGCTAGTAGGCTATTAAATCCGTTTGACTGGCAGGATCAGGCTTGTTAACCCAGATCACTTGATATACACCAGCAGAGTAGAAAAGACACAGAGACTAAACTTAAACTGTCTGTCATACAGCGAAAATGTCAAATTCTATGCTCTTATCTATTCAGTCGTTTTTTCCCGAACCTCAACAACTGGATAGATGCGATCATAAATATGGGCACACATCTTCCATTTTACACGAGAGATATTGATGCCTTTTTGGGCCGGTGGTTTCCAACTATACCCAACGAAGTGGACTAATTAAAACAGCCGGGTCACCCCACCAAAGCACACACACATGAAATGACTAAACTCACCACAACAAAACACAGAACTGCCTCTCCCTCAGCACCTCTACGTTCTCCAGCTTGGGTACCATCAAATCTCCTGTTTCTTTTTAATCAGTTATGAGTATATAATGCAGAGCTTTATCAAACCATAGATGCACT
Organism: Novumbra hubbsi; assembly: GCA_016801125.1. Classification (NCBI taxonomy): domain Eukaryota; kingdom Metazoa; phylum Chordata; class Actinopteri; order Esociformes; family Umbridae; genus Novumbra; species Novumbra hubbsi. Next base: position 27,205 of record JACXGK010005950.1, read on the forward strand.
GAAAAAATGTATAACACAGCTATACATGTACCTCACTGTTGTCTCTTTATTTAGTGACAGAATGAGCATACATACACTTTAGGTAGGATGACGGTAGATAATGGTCCCTGTTCCTGTGCTTTAACAGTCTGTGTGGGAGAAAAAGGTTGAGTGTGAGAGAAGGATTAATGAGGGACAAACGATTTGATCTTTGATTGACATGAAATCTTTGTTTCCCCTCTCTTCCTCTTCTCTGTTCCTCACCTTTTCAGTAGTCTTGCTTTCTATCCCTCTCCTCTCATTCTCCTTCTCTTCCCTTCCTCCTCTCACTCTCTCTCTCCCTCCCATTCATTAATATTCCTCTCTGATGCTCCTCAGCTCCCAGTAAATTACCAAGTCAATTTAGAGCCACTTAATAAAAGCCTCAGCTTCTTTAAAAGGCAAAGATGGAAGGAATAATGGAGGGAGAAGAAACAACTATTTTGCCCTTGGTTCTTCAACCTCTGGGCTGATACATCATCAGCTCAGTCTTTGGCGTGGGTGGTGGGGAGGTGGGGGCACCGCATACCAAACCAAGGCCTAGGATATGGTGCAGTATGATCTCCTACTGGCCATGAACCTTTGACCCCAAGACGCATCTGGACCAGATAAGTATTGACCCCGTGACCTGGGAACCAAACATGATGTTTCACATCGGAGCTGTAAACACCAATCCTCTTTTACTGCTGTAGAACTCCACACACACACACACACAGACTGTTGCACGTGTGTCCACCCCCACCCAACCGGACACATGCACATACACTGACACTTGCATTCACACACACACACACACACACATACACAGGCATACAATCACACATACATACGTAGGCACGCACTCACAAGCACATGCACGCTATTCATAGTAATAGAGCTTCACAATTCCAAACTAACAAATTGCATTTCATTTTTATTATTACAATGGCTGTTATTTGTGAACACTAGGATCCAGCAGGCAACCTTAGTCTTGTGGTTACCAATTACTCTTGTTTCTCTGGCCATGAAACCAGGCCAGGCCAGGTATTCGAGGAGAATACGGAGCTGGGGAGATTTCTCTTGTTGCGGCAATAGAAATCCATCCGTTTGTATGGCTCAATGCAACAAGTCATGCCTCACAACTCCTCTTCGTTCTCTGGACTCCTCCTCAGTCATGTTGCTCCTCGGGTTTATTAGAATACTCTGGTTTGTAGTTAATTACAGGGAAAGAAAGAGGGTGTTTTATTTGAAGCCCCGGCATGTTGCGTTAGTTTAGGAGTGTTACCTATAAGTTTGAGTTATGGACACGGACACTGGTTTTGTTATTCCCCAAATTCCTAAGTGGTCATTATCAAGAGGCTTTCAGTTGGATTTAAATCCTTTGTTATTGAAAGAGAAATGCTAGAAATTGTATCCAAATGAGAGACAACTGATTTCTTTGTGGCCTATTGTTTTATTTATTCCCCTGCCCCATTTGTTTTCATATGCAGTTTCCGCAGCCGCTCACATTTTGGGGAAAATGACACAATGGTTGTACAGCTCATTTGAGTGACATCTCTTATGCTTCTGAAGTGTAAGATAAGTAGAAATATGTCACATATATGACAAAACAAGCCTAGAGATGTCATGATACATCTGTGAAATCCTCCTCAGAGCAGAAATGTTAAGACCATTTCTCAATGACTTATATGGTTAATTTATTGAAGCCAAGTCCTCGGCAGAAGCTGTCCTGAGTGCCATAGCGACACATTTTCAGGAGCAACGCACCAGTATCATTTTAGCGTTTGACTTGCAGTCATTTACTACCACTTTATTTTAGGAGAAGTCCAAGGTACAGCCTCCGCTTTATAACAAGCCACATTTTACCAACGTAAATTCACATACACTGGCTGATCAAAGTGAGATGAAGGTGGGTTCTGCATTGAATAACAATGAAGAGCGGCCATGCCAGTCGTGATTCTGAATTTACAGCTCATTCGGAAACAGGCCTACGCCAGTGCTCCTTAAGACTAGTATGTTCAGTACTGTAACAAATAGGAAAATTGTAATGCCTCTCCCCGTTCAAGTCGCTCTCCCAAAACCTCCCAAATAAGAAAACCAAAGTGTCACCCCTCTGATTCACTCAACAGATCCTGAAAACAGACCATTAAGGAGGATCATTATCAAGATCATCATTTTGTGGATTCAGACAGCAACACCTGTATGTCTGTGGTATATTTGTCAATTGCCAATATTCTCAAGGTGCCTTTCTGCTATTTTCAACTGGTAAAACTGCTAAAAGGAATAATAAAAAAAACAGATCTAATTCAATGTGATATACCATATATAATCATCAGGGTTTTGACAACATTCTCCAATTTAGTGTTAAAACACCTAACAGGCTTTGAGTTGAATGAACAGAGAAAGAAATAGAAAGTTGGAGAAACCGAGTTGGAAATGTATATAGCCTCTGTGTTGCTTGAACATTCCTCGCAGGTTCCAGGATGTTTTTTTAGCTTCCAGTAGTTTACACTTCTTGCTCAGGCCATTCAAGGTGACATTTCTAGTTTTCCTCCCAATACTAAACGGCTTGTTCAAAGAATCAACAAAACCAGCCTTGATATATTTAAATCAGTGAATAATGTGCATCCATGTTGGTGCCGACTACCCAGAAACATTGTTTTAGGCAACCATCTGGTCCTTTCTGCGCTCCAAAGCCAGGTGGACACTGCTCTCTCAGAAGTGTCCTTCACCACCCACTGCTTCATCGTTAGGCAGGAGATTTTATTGTAACTGAAGACTAAGGACATGTCACTATAAACGAACACATTTCCATCTGTAATTACCTTCTTTTTTAACGTTAGACTGCTACATTGAATCAAGGATGGGGCATAGAGCTGTTAGCAATGATGTGATGAGTGCCCTCATTGTAGACTAAACTAGTTATTGAATCCAAACTGATAGGCTTGAAATTGTAGTCTACAAGTAATAGCCTTCGTATAAACACATAACTGTGAGAAGTGTTTATGGGTGATTTCATTGGTAAGACTAACCAATTGGCTAACAAGAAAACGAAAGAAAGGCTTGAGCATTACAATGGTAGTCAAAATAACCTCTGCGATCGTGTTAGCTAACTAACTGTAGAACCTAATGTTAGCTAACTAACTGTAGAAACTATTATTAGCTAACTAACTGCAGAATTTCATGTTAGCAAAATAACTGTAGAACCCCATGTTAGCTATTTAACTGTATAACCTAATGTTAGCTAACTAACTGTATAACCTAAAGTTAGCTAACTAATTGTAGAACCTCATGTTAGCTAAATAACGGTAGAACCTTATGTTGTCTAAGGTAACGTCACTTTGCCATGCATGCTTGTAAATTTAAAAGATGTATATTTAAATGTCCAGCCAGTGGTTATTACATGACAAATCACATAACTTCCATGCTGTGAATATAGATCTCCCCTTTTCTAAAATAATTGTTTGGTAGTGTAAGGGAAATAAGTACGGGTCTTGCGGTGTGGTTAAAATAATGGATCAACACGTCATAATAAGCTGAAAATACCAAATTGTATAATTGTATGTTGTGCCTTAGAAATGTGAAACCGAATCATGAATGTATTAGGAATAGTCAAATGAAGCTGCTCAAAATATAAGAACGAAACAAGTATTAATGTGTAGCATATATGTGGAAAACATGTCGTAAGGTTGGGCAATAATGATAACAGGAAACTCCTGAAGAGATGAGAGGGTCTCTACCGATCGCAAGAACAACAGAAAACAGAGTGGGGACACCTGGTGGCCAAGGTATCAAGTCCAACCAATCAGAACACTACGCACACCACGCAACGTGAAGACGTACAAGAAGATATGACCAATAGGCTCCCTTAAGGAGAACCTATAAGTTTGAATGTATCTGAACAAAGCGCTCTCTTTCCCAGCTGTTCCCAGCCGAAACAAGAGCCGTGCACGTTTCG
>JACXGK010005951.1:0-22841 GCA_016801125.1 Novumbra hubbsi
GGGACCGGGTCAAAAGACCAGACTGTGGTGTAGAGAAGGGACCGGGTCAAAAGACCAGACTGTGGTGTAGAGAAGGGACCGGGTCAAAAGACCAGACTGTGGTGTAGAGAGGGGACCGGGTCAAAAGACCAGACTGTGGTGTTGAGAAGGGAACGGGTCAAAAGACCAGACTGTGGTGTAGAGAAGGGACCGGGTCAAAAGACCACACTGTAATGTAGAGAAGGGACCAGGTCAAAAGACCACACTGTGGTGTAGAGAAGGGACCGGGTCAAAAGAACACACTGTAATGTAGAGAAGGGGACCGGGTCAAAAGACCACACTGTGGTGTAGAGAAGGGACCAGGTCAAAAGACCACACTGTAATGTAGAGAAGGGACCGGGTCAAAAGACCACACTGTGGTGTAGAGAGGGGACCGGGTCAAAAGACCAGACTGTGGTGTAGAGAAGGGAACGGGTCAAAAGACTAGACTGTGGTATAGATAAGGGACCGGGTCACATGACTAGACTGTGTGTCGGGGTGATTGGCTAAGTCCTATGGTACTACACAGCCAGCCGGCAAAGTCCACCTCCTCTGCTTCCGACTGCTTGATGAACTGATGAACCTAGGAATCAATAAACAAAGATATAAAGAACTGATTAACCTGAAGAGTCAATAGACAACGATGAACAGATGAACCTAAAATAGTAAACACACAGATAAATAATTGGTGCACAAAAACATCATGAAAGGATTGACCTAGAGAAGTCTATACACAAAGACATGATGAACCTGGAGGACTCAAGACATGATGAACCTGGAGGAGTCAAGACATGATGAACCTAGAGGAGACAAGACATGATGAACCTGGAGGACTCAAGACATGATGAACCTGGAGGAGTCAAGACATGATGAACCTGGAGGAGACAAGACATGATGAACTTGGAGGAGTCAAGACATGATGAACTTGGAGGACTCAAGACATGATGAACCTGGAGGAGTCAAGACATGATGAACCTGGAGGAGTCAAGACCTAAAGGAATTAGGACATAATACTTCTGTGTTTTTTTTTCTTCTCTTGATGTCCCTATTTATTGCTCGTATTCAATCTTTCTCAAGGCTAAGCTCTGAGAGACCTAAGCCTCATATGTTATAAAGACATTCCAAACCCAGAACAAAAGCATGAACATTTTTTTAAGTTTATTAAATAAAAAAGGTTTATGTAATAAAACAAAAACCAATCAGTTAAGCAATATTTTCTTTTGTCTTTTGTCCAATAGACAAAACTCTTTACTGTGCCATCCTCACCTGGAGTTTTCAGAACCCTTTAGGTCAGCCTAGGTTTAGGGTTAGGTCAGCCTAGGGTTAGGTCAGCCTAGGTTGTCTATAGTCAGGTTAAAACAGGCAGTTTGGATCTTTTTTGACAGCAATGGAAGCCACTGCCACTTTTACCTGATTTATTATTTTTCCACTACTGTCATTACACACACACAGTAAATGCTCTCTATTTGAATATTATATCTTTCACGATGGACTGACGGAGCTCAAATCTTTTGTATAACCTTCCCCTTTAACCTTTTTGTATAACCTTCCCCTTTAACCTTTTTGTATAACCTTCCCCTTTAATCCTTTTGTATAACCTTCCCCAGACTCATGTGCTTCTTGCTGTCCATACACTTTCTTCCCAGAATGCATTGCTCTGTTAGGTGGGGAGGCCGAGGCTAAACTGGTCTTTTTACCTTCGGTAGCTTGACTCAGCAAAGGGAAATTGTTGCAAATGACACACATTGATAATGCGAATACAATGACACACATTGATAGTGCGAATACATTGACACACATTGATAGTGCGAATACATTGACACACATTGATAGTGCGAATACATTGACACACATTGATTGTGCGAATACATTGACACACATTGATAGAGCGAATACATTGACACACATTGATAGTGCGAATACATTGACTACAGATCCGGGCAGAATTGGATTTGGAACAAAAGGTACTAAGTCCTTTTCCGGCAAGATCCAGCTCAACTTAAGCACTGGGTTACACCACAGGTTTTCTGTCTCTGCTTAGTAGTTCCACCCAAACTCTTTCCTAAAAGGTCCTTTTTGATTGGTTCATTTGGTTAATTAATTATTAACCCACCTGATTCTACCCACCAACTTAATATAACCAAGGCAACGTAGGGTTTACATATTTTTGCAACCGCATTCATTTCTTTTTCATTTTGTTTTTCTTCTACACATGATAATCTCCTCTCTCTAATTTATGGAATTGGTAGCAATAAACCTGTTATGTTTATGTTTATCAAGGGATTCACATACTTGAATCTACACATACAGTTGAATCTGAAATTATTTTTGTCCTGAGATCAAGCTCAATAGCACAAGTAATATAAAAAACACAAAATAAATTTACTCACCATTAACTGCTTCAGGTCTGCCCTGTCTGCAGGGTTCTTGATCAAGCTGCTCAGAAGGAACACAAATAATATAAAATATATGTATATCAGGATCCAGAGGACTTTCACTCACACCAACTCTGCTGTTACCCCACTCACACCATCTCTCCTCTTGCCTCTCTCACACCAACTCTCCTGTTACCTCTCTCAGATCATCTCTCCTGTTACCTCTCTCACACCAACTCTCCTGTTACCTCTCTCAGATCAACTCTTCTGTTACCTCTCTCAAATCATCTCTCCTGTTACCTCACTCACACCAACTATCCTGTTACCTCTCTCACACCAACTCTCCTGTTACCTCTCTCAGATCATCTCTCCTGTTACCACGCTCAGATCATCTCTCCTGTTACCTCTCTCAGATCAACTCTCCTGTTACCTCTTTCAGATCAACTCTCCTGTTACCTCTCTTTGATCATCTCTCCTGTTAACTCTCTCAGATCAACTCTCCTGTTAACTCTCTCAGATCAACTCTCCTGTTATCTCTCTCAGATCAACTCTCCTGTTACCTCTCTCAGATCTCTCTTTCTCTGTCCAACACTTTGACCCTAACCAGTCAAGCTTTAAGACACGTCAGTGAGACTGCTCACCTCTTTTCTAGATCTATTCGTTGCTTTAACATTGTAAATCGTCAGATCCTTGTCTCCTCCTGATAACCTATACCCCTGAATGGCGTCCTACCTGGCAGGCTGTAGATCAGGACTGTCGCTCTGGAAAGTCTACAACATTTTTGAAATGTCAAATGCTGTCCCTGCATTGGAATACCCACCACTTATTCACAAAGTCTTGAAAACCCACGCTGAAAATACCAGGCAGCTTAGGAGGCGGCTGTAAAAAACAATATAAACAAAAACAAACGTTACCGTCAGATAACACCAGAAGGAAGTATAAGGAGGTTATGAACCATTGATGACGTTATACAGAAAACGAGAAGACATCCTAGTCACTAGCCATTAGTATAATTTTTATGTAGTATATAGTATAGTTTTCTGTTATATTGTTACATAATAACCAAAATATAATCCTCTCACAAAAGATAACTAACAAATAACTCAAAACACCCTGCCACAGTTGACCTTCTGTCGGTTCGAACCAGGGGGGAAAGCCTTCATAGACCTTGTGCATCAATGAGCCTTGGGCACCCAACACCCTGATGCCGATTGGTGGTTTGTCCCTCCTCTGTCGGTAGGTACTCACCACGGTGGCCCGGGAGACCCCACAAGACGTTTCAGAGACCCCACAAGAAGTTTCAGAGACCCCACAAGACGTTTCGGAGATGCTCTGACCCAGTTGTCTGGCCATAACTATTTGGCCCTTGTTGAAGTCACTCAAGTCTTTTCCTGCATCGTACATGTCGACAACAATAACCAATTGTTCGCTTATCTGGTCTACCCAGACCTTGACATGTGTTTGGGGATTATCAAAGTTATTTGCTAAACCTGTGAGTGGTTATAATGTTTTGGCTCTTCAATGCATAGACTGGATTGGTGAACTCCTCATATTAAGAAAGAGGTGCTTCACTCACCTCATTGACTATGTAGTCCAGCAGCTCAAATATCGCCATGGGAGGCCTGCTGTCTAGGCCGTAGGCTGAGGGAAAACACAATTAGACCCTACATGTCTCATTTTCACCCTTGTCCAGCAGAAAGTGATCTCAGGGCATCCCCCAGAGACTCACAGCTGCCTGGCCGTCCCGGTGGTCTGGGCTTTGGAGAGGCGTTGTCCCCAGAAGAGGCTTCCCCCTCCATCGGGAAGCCAAAGATCAGTTCCAGTTGGCGGGCATCAGGAGGGGGGATGGGGAAGCGACCGATAGCCATCTCCACCAGAGACAGTCCCATGCTCCAGATATCTGACTGGACGGAGTAGTGTGTTCCTTGTAGACGCTCTGGCTGAACCGGAACAAACACAGCATGTAAAGCAGCATTTCCTAAACTCAGTCCTGGGGTTGACTTTTATTTTGTGCTGTAGAACTACAAAGCTGATTTAAATAGTCAAAAGGATGGTGATATGTTTTGGGTTAGGGATTCTGTACTGCTTGTTATGCTTTCAGCTTGTACAAACAGGAGATGCCACTAACTTCCTAATCTGAAATTGAATATTTTCAACTGTTATGCAGAGAGAAATAATAAAAAAATTGGCCAATGAACATTGTACATTTTCTATGAATCGCAATTAACTAATTATTATTTTTACTTAATTATTTTTATAATTTGAGACCACTAATAAATATCACCCTTTTTAATGTGAACTGACTATTCCCTATGGTCTGCATTCTACTGACCTCTATAGACGGAGTGGACACTGGTTACTACGGTAACTTACAGACATGTAAGAGCGGGTTCCCACAAAGGAGTTGGCCATGGAATCAATGAGCTGACCACTCACTCCAAAATCACACAGCTTGATCTCTCCACGGGAGTTAACCAGGATGTTAGATGGTTTTACATCTAAAAGAGAGACAGAGAGGAGAGGAGAGAGGAGGAAAGAGACAAAGAGGAGAGAGGAGGAAAGAGACAAAGAGGAGAGAGGAGGAAAGAGACAAAGAGGAGAGAGGAGGAAAGAGGCAAAGAGGAGAGAGGAGGAAAGCGACAAAGAGGAGAGAGGAGGAAAGAGACAAAGAAGAGAGGAGAGAGGAGGAAAGAGACAAAGAGGAGAGAGGAGGAAAGAGGCAAAGAGGAGAGAGGAGGAAAGAGACAAAGAGGAGGAAAGAGACAAAGAGGAGAGAGGAGGAAAGAGACAAAGAAGAGAGAGGAGGAAAGAGACAAAGAGGAGGAAAGGAGAAGACAAAGAGAAGAGGAAGGAGAGATGAAACTTTTAGATGAATGTGGTAGCCTGCTGCCCTAACCTCTACCACGGACCCTATATTGACCTTTCCCCTTGACCCTAACCTCTACCACGGACCCTATATTGACCTTTCCCCTTGACCCTAACCTCTACCACAGACCCTATATTGACCTTTCCCCTTGACCCCAAATCTACTCTTTGCTCTAACATTAACCTTTCCCCTTAACACTAACTCTACCCTTTGCCCTAACATTAACCTTTCCCCTTAACACTAATTCTACTCTTTGCTCTAACATTAACATTTCCCCTTGACACTAACTCTACTCTTGTAACCTGCAGTTTTAAAACACAGTAACTTACTTTGAGAACACATATGGTTAAAAGACATGTCTAATTTCCACAAGTCTTACCTCTATGCATGATCTTATGTTTCTCCCTTAGATAGGAGAGTCCTTTAATTACCTATAGTAGAAGAGCAGACACCATCAGTATACAGTAGAAGAACAGACACAATCAGAATACATCAAGCATACATTATCCTGTTTTGCAAAAGCAAGCAGATTTCCATCAAAAGACAGAGAGAGGGAGAGAGAGCAAGAGTTGTCAGAGATACCCACTGCAATGCTGACTTTCCCCAGGATCTGCTCTGGTATCTTTCCGGCTTTCTTCAGAGACTGATCCAAAGAACCCCCATCCTGTGGACAGAGAGGAGGAGCGGAAGTGGTTAAAATATATCTCTACCTACCATACAGTCAAGAGGTCTGAAACATACAACAGCAGAATATCTGGAAATACCATTCCAGCCACATTGATAGTTGCCTTGTCTTCCAGCAGTGATGGTTGTCATGTTAGTCAGGGTGTTATCCAGTTGTGATGGTTATCATGTTAGTCAGGGTGTTATTCAGTTGTGATGGTTATCATGTTAGTCAGGGTGTTATCCAGTTGTGATGGTTATCATGTTAGTCAGGGTGTTATCCAGTTGTGATGGTTATCATGTTAGTCAGGGTGTTATCTAGTTGTGATGGTTATCATGTTAGTCAGGGTGTTATCTAGTTGTGATGGTTGTCATGTTAGTCAGGGTGTTATTCAGTTGTGATGGTTATCATGTTAGTCAGGGTGTTATCTAGTTGTGATGGTTATCATGTTAGTCAGGGTGTTATCTAGTTGTGATGGTTGTCATGTTAGTCAGGATGTCTTCCAGCTGTGATGGTTGTCATGTTAGTCAGGATGTCTTTCAGCTGTGATGGTTATCATGTTAGTCAGGATGTTTTCCAGCTGTGATGGTTATCATGTTAGTCAGGGTGTCTTTCAGCTGTGATGGTTGTCATGTTAGTCAAGGTGTTATCCAGCTGTGATGGTTATCATGTTAGTCAAGGTGTTATCCAGCTGTGATGGTTGTCATGTTAGTCAGGATGTCTTCCAGCTGTGATGGTTGTCATGTTAATCAGGATGTCTTCCAACTGTGATGGTTATCATGTTAGTCAGGATGTCTTTCAGCTGTGATGGTTACCATGTTAGTCAGGATATCTTTCAGCTGTGATGGTTATCATGTTATTCAGGATGTCTTCCAAATGTGATGATTGTCATGTTAGCCAAGATGTTATCCAGCTGTGATGGTTGATAGGAATACCATGTGTTTCATCTCAGTAGTTAAAGTTCAGTAATACCATGTGTACCATCTCTGTACTAATAGTATACTAATACCATGTGTTCCATCTCTGTAGTAATAGTATAGTAATACCATGTGTTCCATACAGATGCTGATCTCCCCGTCGCTGTAGAAGGCCCCATAGAAGCCCACTATATAGGGGGAGTTACACTCATGCAGCACCTGCAGCTCTCTGATTATCTGGTTCCTGATGGCCGGCTTGATCTCCAGGTGAATCAACTACAGGAACGAACATAGACAGGCTTGATCTCCAGGTGAATCAACTAGAGAACTAAACATGGACAGGCTTGATCTCCAAGTGTATTAACTACTGGACAGGACACAGAACACAGACAAGACAGAAGATATACAGGAGTAAACACAGACAAGACAGAAGATATACAGGACTAAACACAGACAAGACAGAAGATATACAGGACTAAACACAGACAATACAGAAGATATACAAGACTAAACACAGACACGTTGAGAAAAAACAGTAAAGTATATATTCTGATGAGATGACTCGGCGTAGTCTATGGTCTGTCACGAGGACTCTGTACAGTCTATATTCTAATGGAAGGACTCTGTACAGTCTATATTCTAATGGAAGGACTCTGTACAGTCTATATTCTAATGGAAGGACTCTGTACAGTCTATATTTTAATGGAAGGACTCTGTACAGTCTATATTCTAATGGAAGGTCTCTGTACAGTCTATATTATAATGGAAGGATTCTGTACAGTCTATATTCTAATGGAAGGACTCTGTACAGTCTATATTCTAATGGAATGAATCTGTACAGTCTATATTCTAATGGAAGGACTCTGTACAGTCTATATTCTAATGGAAGGACTCTGTACAGTCTATATTCTGATGAGGACTCTGCACAGTCTTTATTATAAGCAAGGGACTTAGTACAATCTATAGTTTAAGAGAGGACTCCGTACAGTCTATTGTCTGATGAGAGGAGTCAGTACGGTCTATTGTCTGGCACAAACACAAGCAGACATGCACATAGACACACAGCCATTCCATCCTGTTACCTTCCGGGCCATGATGAGGCCAGAAGGTCTGTGTGACACCTTGAAGACCACCCCTCCATTACCGGCTCCCAGCTCACAGATCTTCTCCATGTCGTCATCCTTCAGCTCTCCCACCTTCTGTTTCTGAGTGAAAAAGGCCTCCAGACGCTTACGCTGCTGTTCATCCAACTCTAGCTCTTCTAGCTTCTTCTGCAGGGCCTCTAGGTTGGTCCTGGGAGGGAGGGAAATTGATAGGTTTTCTTGAAAGCATGTCTGAGGTACCACACAAGTTAACGAGGCATACAGATCCAATAGGTCAAGACATGGGTCTGTGCTGCCCTTTTCTGTCATCAGGCCATTCTCAGACTCAACATCAGACCAACACGGGTTCTTCGTTCTTCAACCTCTGGTCTCTTGGCCGTCACATCTGCTATGTGAAAGCAGCTCCCGCCAATGTCAACTTTAAGCAAGAACAGCAGAGTCCCTGAAATGTCTGAAACCACCACTTCAAAAAGTACCCATAACAACTTCTCAGGCAGTCCTTCTATTGTCCTTGAGAACCTGCGATTGATATGTTCATTATGGCTATTATTTGAATAGTCTACCTCGCGCAATCTTCCTCCCCTTGGTCTGCCAACTTTGTCGGAGTGGTTCACTTCCTCTCGCTCCATCTTCCTGCATGGAGATTCATTTCCTTTCGTCATAATTTCTTTTGAATGACCTCAGGTGATCTTGCATTGACCTGCAGTTGACCTCCAGCCAGTCTCCTGCTAAGCCTTCCTGTTTCTACTCTCCAATTTAATTTCTTACTTTAATTTCAGCAACAGCACCCTGTACATTAGTCTGTAGGGTGTTGTCAGACCCATAAGAATTAGAACACCTGTCAGATCCGTAAGAATTAGAACACCTGTCAGACCCGTAAGAAATAGAACACCTGTCAGACCCGTAAGAAATAGAACACCTGTCAGACCCGTAAGAATTAGAACACCTGTCAGACCCGTAAGAATTAGAACACCTGTCAGACCCGTAAGAAATAGAACACCTGTCAGACCCGTAAGAAATAGAACACCTGTCAGACCCATAAGAAATAGAACACCTGTCAGACCCATAAGAATTAGAACACCTGTCAGACCCGTAACAAATAGAACACCTGTCAGACCCGTAAGAAATAGAACACCTGTCAGACCGGTAAGAATTAGAAAACCTGTCAGACCCGTAAGAATTAGAACACCTGTCAGACCCGTAAGAAATAGAACACTTGTCAGACCAATGAGATATAGAACACTGGTCAGACCAATAGGAAATAGAACACTGGTCAGACCAATAGGAAATAGAACACTGGTCAGACCAATAGGATATAGAACACTGGTCAGACCCATGGGATTTAGAACACTTGTCAGACCCATAAAAATTAGAACACTGGTCAGACCAATAGGAATCACAAGAAATAACCGCAGGTATTTCTTTCACTGGAATTCAATTTAACACCACTTCACGTTCAAACAAAAACAGCACTTTTCAAATCAGATCATGCCCAGGCCTCCTTCGTTACTGGGGTTGTCCTAGTACACAGAAAGCCTTGCCCTAAAAAACATGTTGGAACACTTCATCACACTGGAACACTAAAACATGTAGGACACCCTTAAGCACACGTTAGAACACTAGAACATGTTGGAACACTAGAACAATCCTTACAACCCAGAGACAGCTAAAAACTGTTTCTAATCAGGATGAAAACTGCTTCTCCTTTCTACATTTGCATTGAGGTACCGTCATAGTGTCAAAATCACTATTATCACTTTCTTTGAAGTATTCAGGAACGGTAATTAATGTTAAAACTCATTCATTGGAGAAGCAATATAATGAGATACACACAAAAGAACACAGGCACCCTTACAGCAGGAAGGCAATGGAGAGGAGAGGGTTAAGTGTTTTTCTTTTTGCCGAGAGGCCTGTGTATCCATGGTGACAAGGTGTTAAGGGTGGGGGGGGGGGCGTGGGCACGCAGACAGACAACCCTGTGGACTGGAGGGGAGGAGAACAAATGGAAAGTGAAGGAGCGGAGGGAAAGAAGACGAGATAAGAGGAGTTGAGAGGAGAGGAGGGAAAGGAGAAGAAGGTGAGATAAGAGGAGTTGAGAGGAGACAGAACCCTTGGCAAGGTGAGGCGTGGGAGGGAGCACATTCAGTGTAACACCACAGCCTGCTGCCCACTCAGTGAGGAACAGTACTTCAAGTAGACAACCAGTTTGAATTCCCTCTATAGTACCGCCTCCCAAAGCCCCAGACCGCAGGTCTGCTGTTCTCCTGTTCATCGGTTCTACGTTGTGTTCTGGGGTTCCACTCCACCCCAACGTATCTCGTCTTCCCTGCTTGCCTCAGCTTGCCCAGCAACAGGAATGTGTCCTTTTCTGCTCACATCTCTGCACCATAAAAATGAAAATCCACTGACACACAACTGCAGGGAAATCTGCTCACAATAATATTATGTGCTGGTAAAACATTTCACTGAACACTCAAGAAGTGCTCTACTTTGAAAATATGGCCCAGCCACAAGAGTGAATAGGCCAAGCAGCTCATCCAACTAGGACAATATTACAGGTAACATTTTAATACATGAATACCTGTTGAAATTGCTACATTGATAGCAATTAGCATTAAAAGTGAAGTGAGTTGCAGAAGTGTTGAGGTCCATGTTCATGACAACCTTTGCCCCCGGCTATGTGTGATTAGGCTTAAATAGCCCTAGAATTACTTTCATTATAGAGAGAATTACTTTCATTATAGAAAAGATGGTAATTTCACATGATTGTACAAATAAATGCACAACATTTCGCACAATAATAACCAAACGGAGATGCACACAAACATAAAAAACAGGCTCACAAACTCTCTCGCGTAAACTCGTTCCCACACACGAAAATACCACTGAAAAAACAAAAAGCCGTTATACAGAACACAACAGTATTATCAGTGCTTACTCTGTGGTACCGGTTCCGTTGGGCGTATTTCCATCCGGGATCGGGTTGAGTTGAATTGGTTGGGGCTTTCTTCGGTTCTGCATCCTTTCAGTCACCCTTTAGCTTAAAAACGATAAACGGACTAATTACTGGGATGATGCTCTAGTCTACACGGTTCGCTGTCGTTAACGACCTAACCCAGCTTGGTTTGAAGAACTCAATGATAGCTAAAATCAAACGTGATTGAGTTGTAATGTTGGTTAGTCACATATGCTATGCTAACACTTTGTGCAAAATAATCAGATATAAGAATACTTTACAGACTATATATTAAAGTAAAATAGAATAATATGTTATGGCTTTTCCTGTTCTTGTTAATGGGTGAGTTAATGGATCTGATATGTTACGTCACGGCAATATTTACGCAAGTCTTCCGGACAGCAAGAGTTTGTGTGGAGAAGGGAGACTCCTACTGGATCATACTGATAGCTTCTGGTTTTACAGTTCAAGATCAGGATGTTCAAGTTATGTAACATTAAACGAAATGCTTGATAGCCGAATCCCTCTCAACAATACAACAGTAATATAAAACAGTAAATAATGTAAAAGCTACGAAATAATACAACAAGTGAAAATAGTGGAAATATAGGTAATGACATTTAACACAATGTACTAATTGTACAATTAGTATAATATAGCCACTTTAGAGAGTATTTCCTAGCCACTGTGTTTCAACGCTTTTGTTGCTTTCTCTTTCGGGTTTCAGGCTGGGTGTTTTGTAAAAGCACTTTGTGACTACTGCCGTAAAAAAGGCTTTATAAATAAAGAACGATCTTTTACATGTTTTGATATGTATAGCAACCCAAGCTGATATTTAAAATGTTATTTAAACAATCAACATGCTTTAGAAAAGTTAATTCAGGATATTATCAAACCCAGATTTGGATCATCAACAGTTTCAAGCATCGTTTTATCACTTGCATGCATTTATTGTCATCTTTGTCAATACAAATAAATACAGTTATTAGGCTGTTGTTGAAAAGGTAACGAAATAACATAGACAATTACTAAGGAAGAAGATGCACGTTAACACAATAAATTATGCAATTTCTAAGACAGGTTAATACATATTTGTCTAATAAATCAGGACGAGTAGCCAAGCCAATGTGTTGGCAGTAACTATTAGGGATCCAAATAATATATTTGAATATGCATTTGAGACATTAACTTTAAACAACATGTTCTCTACCTAAATGTTATAAATCATTTTTGCGGGTCTGGATGAGTATTCTGTTCTCAAATCATTTAAATTAGTAAAAGAAGTACAATCACATTGTATTTTTGATGACAAGGGGCACAAATAGTCACATAAATGTCACGCAATGTTGCGGGATATGTTTTGGTTCAACAGCGCCACTTTTACAACCCCTGGCAGGAAATGTGAACTGCTTCTTCATTACTACACATCTTTTCATATGCAGCCACGTCATCCTGGGCTAAAAATATTATTTTATTTTGTTTTATTCAGCTATATTTTAGTATTCAGTATTCAATTTGATTATTTTCCATTCCGTTCTATTCTGTTTCACTGTGTTCTGACCTGTTCTGTTCTGTCTGTCTTAACATATCAGCTCACATCTCAGTTGTTTGTGCAACAGAATGGTAGAATAAGGCTGTTTGGCATCACGACATCACATTAATCTTTCAGAACAGACACAGGAGAGCCCAGGCTGGCCTTGATAGCGCCACTGAGAGAATACATGAGAGGACAGAGATGTGCAGCATCTCCAATAGATCCCTACGCCATGTGTAATGCCCTACTTTTACCCAGGAACCACTAGGGTAGTAAACAGGGACTAGGGTTCAACAGGGCTCAGGCACAGGTTGAGGAGCAGAATGCTTGTTAAGGGGAACTAGCTCATTAAGCCCTGCTGGCCTGAATACGTCTGGGCCACCATTGGATGATCCAGATCATGAGTAAAGATGGACACAACCTGGTCCCGGGTCTCCCCTCCGGGTCCCGGGTCTCCTTTCCCGGTCCCGGGTCAGCCCTCCGGGTCCCGGGTCTCCTTTCCCGGTCCCGGGTCAGCCCTCCCGGTCCCAGGTCTCCCCTCCCGGTCCCGGGTCTCCCCTCCGGGTCCCGGGTCTCCTTTCCCGGGTCTCCCCTCCGGGTCCCAGATCTCCCCTCCGGGTCCCGGGTCTCCTTTCCCGGGTCTCCCCTCCGGGTCCCGGGTCTCCCCTCCGGGTCCCGGGTCAGTCCTCCTGGCTGCTATGTGCTTTATGGTTAGGAGGTTCTGGTGTGCGGAAGAGAGATCAAGCTGCATCCCTAATCAGAACATATTCCCCACATGGATATTGATGTATGAATACAGAACCAGCGAGGTAACTTATAATTAACCAAAAAATTCAATCAATCTACACAGGATAACCATATAATAGCAAGGCCAAAGTTTGTACCAATTTATTGAAAATAAAGAAACTTAATTAACTAATTTACATAAGCATTCAGACCATTTATTTAAAACTTTGTAGACGTACGTTTGGCAGCAAACAAACTGATCTAACCTACATTATAAAAGCTAGTCGCCCTAACCATCAAAAACAGCAGGGGTGGTCTATATACCCAGATCAAATCTAGGGTATATAGACAACTACATTGTACGTTTAATCATAATAAAACACTTAATGGTTATTCACACAAAACAAGGAAAGTGGCAGTACCACAGACAGCAGGTATTACATATTAACATTAAACAAGGAAAGTGGCAGTACCACAGACAGCATGTATTACATATTCACATTAAACAAGGAAAGTGGCAGTACCACAGACAGCATGTATTACATATTCACATTAAACAAGGAAAGTGGCAGTATCACAGACAGCATGTATTACATATTCACATTAAACAAGGAAAGTGGCAGTACCACAGACAGCATGTACTACATATTCACAATAAACAAGGAAAGTGGCAGTACCACAGACAGCATGTATTACATATTCACATTAAACAAGGAAAGTGGCAGTATCACAGACAGCATGTATTACATATTCACTTTAAACAAGGAAAGTGGCAGTATCACAGACAGCATGTATTACATATTCACATAAAACAAGGGGACAACTCTACTCAGAGGGTTTAAACAGCAAACATCAGAATGTTTAAAAATTGTTTGTATTGGAACGGTAACCCTCTTGCCAGAAAGTCAACCCAATGGATGCTCGAAGGAAAAATGCAAGGCCCAGAATGAGGACAGTCATTTTTAAACTATGGGAAGTGTGGTGTTATTGGTCATCAAAGACAGGAACAGGTGCATATAATTAGAAGGAATGACCACTGATTGATGGAGAGAGGAAATAACCAATCACAGGGTTGGAACGGAACATGGAACACATGAGTATTAAATGACAGAGAGGCAAAGGAAAACCAAAAACAAATACAGTGATATGTCCAGGATGTATAATAATTTAGCAAAACTCATAAAACCAGTATTTCTGCATACATAGTTTGACTGTGCTGTCATTGATCATTTCCCAGCTTATAAATACCAAAACATCTGAGATATATGGCAGGATTTCCTTACTAAATAAATGTTGTTCATTATTAAAATGTCATATTTTATAGGTCATGCTTTTTGTTATATAACAAAAAACCAACAATTTATTACATTTTTCAGACAAAAGTGATAATGTTTATGGGAATACAATACATTTGATTAATTTAATGAATACAGCTGCCACTGTAATAAAGTCCCCGGTCTGAGTTTGTAATATTGCGTTACGGTTTAGTATAAGAGATTGAACCACAGCACCTAAATCCCCCCCCCCCCTCTCCTTAACCCTCTCATCTCTCCCGCTCACC
The DNA here is from genome assembly GCA_016801125.1 of Novumbra hubbsi. Classification (NCBI taxonomy): domain Eukaryota; kingdom Metazoa; phylum Chordata; class Actinopteri; order Esociformes; family Umbridae; genus Novumbra; species Novumbra hubbsi. The sequence continues at coordinate 14,721 of JACXGK010005951.1, forward strand.
CAGACCACAAGACAGTGTTTCACTTCACCTCAGTCCGTCTTAAATTAATTTTGGGCCAGAGAATGTGGCTGCGTTTCTGGATCTTGTTTATATCTGGTATCTTCTTTGCCATGGACATTTTTAACTTTCATTTGTGGGTGAAGTAATGAACTGTGTTCACAGACAATGGTTTTTGGAAGTGTTTCTGGGCACATGCAGGGATTTGCACAACAGAATCATGTCTGTTTTAATGCAGTTCTGCCTGAGTGCCTGGAGATCACGGCCATCCATACATGTCCCTTGTGTACAGATGAATTATTGGAATATTTTAATGAAATTATGTACCGTAGATGATGAGATCCCCAAACTCCTTGTGCAGTCTGTCACAAAGTGGTGAAGCTCTCCCCATTTTTACCTATGATAGACCCATCCTCTCTGGGATGTTCTTTGTATACCCAATCATGTTAATGACCTGTTGCCCATTAAACTAATTAGCTGTGGGATTTGGGCATTTACCTGCCAGGTGACATAGTACTGAAATCTGGAGCTTTTTCCCCCAGTGCATTGGAACCTCAGATGTGATGTTGATTAATCTCTGGCCTGACCAACAGTCCACAAAGAAGATGGAAACTTGTAGTGTGTGTGACCCTGCTTGACGAGCTTGAGTTCTGAATACCTCCCTGTGTTTTTTAAAAATAAACCTGGTGCATTCCTATCTGATAGGTATCCCTGATTAGTTACAATGTTAAGATTGTTTCATGTTTTGTTTGTGCTCCGCTGGTTTTCAGACTCCAGCTTTTCTCTCAGTAATGTGTGAATATGTGTTGCTGTCATTAATTAACAGATAAAGGAGTTTGTCAATATTAGATTAGATTTTTTTTCAACATATTTGTGGGTCTGTGACTGTCTCTAATGTGTGCATAGTACATTTGACAGGAGATCGTGCAGCTCTGTTTCCACCTAATTTTGTGAGTGGCGTGCAACAGTATTGTCAATCTCCCAGTTTCTCAAAGAATTTGAATAGACTCCTCTTCCTCTGTCTCTGATTTTTCCTCTGACACTCTCTCTGTATTTGCTCCCTTCCATCACTCCCTCTTCATTTTTCTCCCTGTCTTCTCTCCCAGTCACTGCCCCTCTCTCCCACTGTCTCTCTCATTCCCCTCCACCCTAAGCTGGCTCAGCAAACGGCGGTATAATCAACAGCAGCTAGTGGAGGGAGGTGAATATTATTCATGCCAACCAGAGGTGTGCGAAAGTTGGCAGCCTGCCCTACAGCAATACATAATTTCCTGTTTGTTTTGATGAATAAAAATGTGTCACTGGCTATTCCAATGACAATTTAATACCAATGCCTCTGCTGCTTTTGCCTCATATTTAGTAAATACATACATGGCGATCGTTGTTTGAGAAGTTGTGGGGATAGATGCGTTTTGTTTTCAATGAGCACTGCACTTGAAAAAAAAAATACAACCGAAGAAAGTCAACAGAATCTGCATTGGATGTAGATGTGGGCCATTGGTTTCTCGGCGCGTGCAGCCTCAGCACCAGGCGGCGGTCTGTCCTGACGTCACATGCTTTTAAAGTGGGCCGCGCTCTCCTCAGCGCGAGGGAGACGACAGACCAACCGTCCGCCGTGGCAGACCGGAGGGATGCTGCTTCACTTGGCTCTGACACATGTCTGACTGACCTGACATTTGGCTTATAAGGAATCTGGCCAAAAGTCCGTCAAACATTGTTCTATGTTATTGCTGCGTGTATTGTTAAATATTTAGGAAAAACGTATTACAAGCCTTTTTTATTTGAATAAAAGGACGCAAAACATCCAAACCGCCGTACCTTGTGGGTACTTTCCAGTAATAGAAAAGAATATCTTCAACTGGTAAGTTTTCTTTTTTCTGTTATTCGGATTTTATGGTTTCTCCCACTCAATCTCGCTTTCCCTTGCTCTCTTTCTCTGGTGCAATGTTTAGTTCAATAGACTACACCTGTTCTGCTGTCGTTTTGCTACCACAGCTGTCTGCTTGTTTAGAGACACTCTTCAGTTAATTTACGTTTCAATGAAACGCTATTCTCTTATCCATACTGAATACATTGATGAATGTACTTCTTACTACTGCAGGCTAGCTTACTTGTGATTGATCGGACTGTCAAACTGCTTCACTGCTGTTTTGTTATTCTGCACAATTATAAAGAAGACTGCCCTAGTTCAGTTGAGTAGCTAGCTAGCTACTTTAAATTGCATAGACTGTGTCTTACGCTCGAATATTAATTGAAAGGTTAAGCATGATGAAATGGAGAGTAATTTGACTTTGTCTACAAATAGAATACATTATCAGGATAGATAATGTTCCTCTAAGTTACAATCCTAATACGTAGCTGAGCGACATAAATACAAACCTGTCCCATATTACGCAAGCCCCTGGACCAGCTTTTCTTTATTCCGGTCCTGGTTCCCCTAAGGGATGCACGTTTCTGAAAGTGCAGTGCCTATAGAATAATTTCTGTATCCCTGTCCCCAGAAAGTAAATAGTCTGTAGTTAGTATAGTTAACGTTGATTGAAACGGACAGAGGGGTCAAGTGTTCCCATTATCAGGCGGGACAGTTGTCCTTCAAACCGGCCCGGAGGGAGAAGCGTCATGTGGAATAGAATCACTATTGATTTTTCTGCATCAGAAACGAAGCGTTTTTAATGTGTTGTACTGTAATGAACCGCTAGATGGCGTTGCAAGATAAAGACGTGGCAGGTCATCGTTACTGGGATTGAGAACCCATAAACTCAGCAGCCCAATAGTTATTGACAAATAAGCAATTTATAATTTCTGAAGAATTAAAAAATATTCAAATTCTTGTTTCCCTCCCCAATGTTGGTTTCATGAGAAACAGCTCTTGGGAGATGGTGAAAACATACACATTCAGCATTTACCCCAATGATTGTGGGGTTTCAGCTGACAAAAGAAAAAAGAAAGTCATGTACCTGTTTTTAAAAAGGTACATTTGCCCTGTGGAATGGGCTGATCATTTCTAAAAGTTACAGGTTCATTAATTGACCTATCAACAGACTCTTTATGTCAAAGCTATTTTGTCATAATAGTGTAGTGATTATTGGTAAAAAACACACCTAGTGTTACCATTTAGTTTAATTTGCCAAGTCTAATATTCTGACCTCAATCAGACCTCAATCAGTCTATTGTCTCTACTGTCTCTACTATTATAAAAGGCCTGGGCCTGCCGGATCTACCATCTCTACTGTCTCTAAGAAATTGCTGCTCAGCAATAATTCAAATATTAATATACTTGAATAACTTTCTCCTTCAACATGCTGTGATATGTAAACAGTGGCCGGCTAGTTCTTTGTGAGTGAGTTTGAAGCTGCACTAAGGCAACCTGTCACCAACTCGTTCGTCAAAACTGCACTTTCGCTGTACAGTATTACAGTCATGCTGCTTTTGTTTTCTGACCTGGAGGAGGCCAGAGCTTTTAGTATAATTAAACAGCTTTCTATTTAAAAAAAACACATTAATTACTTCAGTTGTATTCCTATTCTTTAAAGAAGTGACTGCTTAGACCCTTGATGCTGGTACTTTACAGTCAGCTCAGAGGGAATATCCCAGAGATGTATTTCTCTTCATAATGTAGATGGATTGTAACCTCCTTTCTCTCACAAGGCCTTCATACCATGATTTGTTTTCCACTGGACAGCTTGTCAGCATGTTTCTGTATCTCTGGTCTTATAGGCCTGATTGTTTCAAGATGGTTGCCTCCATAATACACATTGATTACTGAAGAATGTACCTTAGAAATTCCCACAACACAGATAGGTTGACTTGTATTAGTTCAAATTAAGGATCCCAGCTTCAACCTAAATAAGTGCACACAAATAAAAACAGTTTGTAGGCTTGCTTACATGCATGAAACAGAGGTCTTCAGATTGTTTTTCTTTATGGAATTCAGACCGGAGGCAGATAACTTTTTTGTTTAGCTACTTTAATCTTTACATCTTTTGGGGCTCTTTATAAAATCGAATTGCTCTTGTTTTCTGATTAATCTTTGCTGGGGATTCTTTCAAATCTGATATAGGAATGTTTATGCATGTGTCCCTATTTAAAATATTAATCTCGAACACTTCTCAATCTGAACAGTGAAAGCATACAGAACTGTACCTCTGATAGTGTCACCCTGCTGAATGTGTTTAGGAGCACTCTGAATGTAATGTGATTAAGACGGGTTTGTTGGTAGTTGTAGGTTTTAAAGACCACTCTGGTTGTATTTGTATGTGAGTAAGACAGGTCTGGAGGTAGTTGTAGGTTTTTAAGACCAATCTGGTTGTATTTGTATGTGAGTAATACAGGTCTGGGGGTAGTTGTAGGTTTTTAAGACCACTCTGGTTGTATTTGTATGTGAGTAAGACAGGTCTGGGGGTAGTTGTAGGTTTTTAAGACCACTCTGGTTGTATTTGTATGTGAGTAATACAGGTCTGGGGGTAGTTGTAGGTTTTTAAGACCACTCTGGTTGTATTTGTATGTGAGTAAGACAGGTCTGGGGGTAGTTGTAGGTTTTTAAGACCACTCTGGTTGTATTTGTATGTGAGTAAGACAGGTCTGGGGGTAGTTGTAGGTTTTTAACTGCCTGTGCTTGCACACACACGGAAAGACAGATATGGACTGGGAAGAGGTGTGGGTTGCAACTAACAAAATAACAAATCACGACAACCAGGTTATTTCTGTGCAAATGTACATCCATGAGCAGGTGTTTCCCAGGTATGGTGGTAAACAGCAGGACAGGCTGGAACACAAGAAAAGAGAAGCACAGGGGAGTCAAACAACCCACAATCTCAGACAGACCGTGAAACACACGTAACACCAGTACAACCAGCCATCAACCAGCAGGCTAACCAGACAGCCAGTTAGTCAGCTAGTCAGAGAGCTGGTTATTTAGTCACTGTTGAATCATGCATGGATTTTCTGTGTTTCATAGTAAAAGGAGAATGTGAAATAACAGAGATACATTTATTTATTGCCTCTAGAATAACTTGTAATAAAAAATGCAATAAAAACTAAATTGTAATAAAAACAAAATGAAACGTCTGCTTCACAGAAATTGATCCCTTTAGTGTTAAAAAAAGTAATCCAAATAAAGAAAAGGTCTGGCATCAAAGATGCCAAGAAAATAACTGAAAAGTATCGTATTAAAAAACTATAAGGATAAAGTGAAGAATTATCCATACCTTGAGGAGAGAATAATATTCTATTAAATAAAAAATATAGATTGAACTTAACCCCCCCAACAAAATTAATTATGTTATGAAAAATTTAAACAACATTTCATCTATTTTCAGGAGTGCCTTGATCTTCACACATACGTCATGGATTCTCCTGTGGGGGAACTGCAAATACGTCCCTCAACGGAAACAAGAAATTTTTGACTCACAGTTCAGAAGTTTTATTATGAGGGTGGGATAATTTTATTTCTGTGAGGTAATATAATAATCTGCAAAACAGTGAGACAATTTTTCGAACAACTGAACCACCAAAATTAAGTTAGTATTTGAGTACTTGTACGTATTAATCTTTTACCCTCAGGAACTATCTTACATTTATGTATTTTTTGTTATTGGAATAAATAGTTCTGTAGAACAATCTTCATCAGAGCTGTAATGGTGTGGTGGCCCAGTTAGCTTGTGCGTAGTGTACTGTTAGCAAGTGGATGAAAGGGAACTGATTCTAGTTGTAATATATTATCGGAATTAATCGTTACCTATGAAAATGTTTAAGCTACCAAACGCTATGCTAAGTTTCGTGTTTTTAAAAAACACTGTTTGAATAATAAATACTATTCTGAAAATAATGTAATGTCCAAGGCACAACCCTATAAAACACCTAAGTACAATCCAATTAACTTTTCTGCCAGCCTGTGTAACGTTCCGCATGATATCAAGTATCTAATATGAATCTACTTTAGTTGTGGTGGAAAGCCACTTCAAACTGCATGCAGTCACCCATCCTTCATCCAGAAAATATGTAATGACTGCTTGCCCTGAGGATAAAACCACAGAGACCGTAGGTTAGGAGGAAGTCAGCGAACACACACACACACACATACATACAGGGTGCAAGCAAAAACGTCTTTGTCTCTGAGCTGTTCCCAGAGACACACACGTCTTCCAAGGACACATGAGGGGTTGGTCCGTTCCTCTGGAATCCGCCTGCTACAATAGTCTGTTGGTGTCGGCACTTTACAGTCTTGTAACCCTTTTCAGCAGGAGGCTTGGTGTGGGGATCAATCAATACATTTAATTAGGACTGATTAATGAAGAGGGGTTGGTTGCTTTGAATTCCCAAGGACAACATATTGGTATCCCGGGTGAATGCATGGCTTTGTGTTGGATGAATGTGTGTGTGTTGATTTTCTGACTCAGAATTACTGTACTTCTACAGTGAAATAATCCCTTCACACCAGAGTGAGTTAAAGGCATTTTAATTACTTAATAAATGTTTTACTGAGATTCTGGTGGGCAATAAAATACACAGCATTCAGTTAGGCAAACAGAACATAGAGGCCTAGTTGTTACCACAAAGTGCATCACCTGTCAACCTGTATTAAATGCAGGGTCGGCCCCAGCCTTTTAGGGCCCTAAACGACACGCATGTTGATAATGCCCAGGGCCGGCCCCAGCCTTTTGGGGCCCTAAACGACACGCATGTTGATAATGCCCAGGGCCGGCCCCAGCCTTTTGGGGCCCTAAACGACACGCATGTTGCTAATGCCCAGGGCCGGCCCCAGCCTTTTAGGGCACTAAACGACACGCATGTTGCTAATGCCCAGGGCCGGCCCCAGCCATTTAGGGCCCTAAACGACACGCATGTTGCTAATGCCCAGGACCGGCCCCGCAGGTTGACTCTTCTGTTTGAATATCAACCAGCTTTACTTTATCAATGTTAAATAAAGTGCAACTTATTTTATTATTGTGTGCTTAAAAGTGGCGATTTTACTACCGGTTTTGCTATAAAATGCTTATTGTAGATTCATAATGATCAGAAGGAATTACATTAAATAATGACTGCAACAGTATTAGAATATGTTACACACCATCACACCATCATATCACATAATGTAATGCTTTATAACAAACAAAGTTCAACATTGATAAATGCCAACCCTATGCTTCCAAACTGGAAGGGTTGATGTCCCTGAAGTTGATTGACTTGGTGTTATACTGTGATGATTACTGTGATGATTACTGTGATGATTACTGTGATGATTACTGTGATGATTATCTGCACTCTTAATTGTTTTGAGTAGTGTATATACCATTAAACACTTACTATCCAAATACATTACTTTAGTTTAATCTTCAGGTTCCTAAGACTTGCATAGCTCTGTTTACGTATGTATGTATATACAAATGCGCACACACACACACACATATATGTGTGCGTATTTGTATAAATACACTTTTGTATAATGTACATGTACTGTATATTCTTGAGAATATGAATTCTATCTGAATCATAAACCTTCAATTTAAACAGCCACCCTGACCTTTCTTCTGCACAGTGGGCTATTTGGGTAGCAGACTTTTCTTCAGCCGTATGACTGACTTTCCGCATCTTAAAATGGCACCCCCCTGTTTAGTGCCCTACATTTCACCAGACCCCTGTTTGGCCCAGGTAAAAAGTAGTGTGCTATTTAGGCAATAGTGTGCCATTTCAAGCACAAGCACTGACTGATAGATGATGTGTTATTTTAGCTGAAACTGCATTGAACGTTGAACTAACAGCCTGGAGCCAGAGTAACAACTGTATTAGCAGAAGTTAATGAAAAATATCAGAATATGAGTCTTAAGCCCCTGAACTTTTCAGGGGCAAAATATCTCAGTGTATATTTTTGGTAAACCATGGTCTTATTTACATTTCCTTAACCCCTGGGGGATGCAAAGGGGGGTGAATAATAGGCACCTAAATAGAAAACATTACAGCGCTGTTTGTCAGGGCTGGGATATTCAGACTTCCGTGCTCCACTGTCCACTGTGCTGGTCGTGTCCAGTTACAATACAGTGAATGTGTTTAAAATACAGTGAACACTGAACTATGTTGCATTTTGGCAAACAGTGAATGTGTTTACAATGTGTAGCAGCCTTTTCA
>JACXGK010005952.1:0-15599 GCA_016801125.1 Novumbra hubbsi
CCATCGCATCCAGTAGAACGGGAGACGTGCATGCAGAGCTGAAGCATCCACCCGCCATCGCATCCAGTAGAACGGGAGACGTGCATGCAGAGCTCGGTTGCTTGGGATCCCTACAGACTGCGGTCTCATAGGCATGTAGCCGTCACAGTGAGCCACAGGATGGCTGTGGTCCAGGGGACCAACTGACCCTCTAGTTGCGGTGTTTGTGTGTGTGTGTGGGGGGGGGGGTGCACTGACTTGGGCTCATGTGGAGGTCCCGACTGGCCGACCAGGCGTATCTCCGCAGCGAATCCCCTGGCCCGGGCATACTCCAGCAGGCCCGACACAGCGTTGTTGTTCAGGTGACTGATGAGGTCACCGACACCCGCCTCGTGGGCCGAACGCAGCTCCTCGGCTGTAAGGGGGGGCAGGGAGGGGCAGGCGGGCATGAAGCCCCCCTCGTCACCAGACAAACACAGGGGGAACTGGGGCTAGAACATGACAAAGGGTAGAAGCAGAGAGACCATTTGGGGGTGCGGGGGTGGGGGGGGGAGTGGGGAGAAATGGGGTGAGAGTTAAATGTACCATCTGTGTCCTAAGGAATCGCTGTCCATTAATTCCCAACGAGAAAGGTCTCACTTCTTGCCATCGACTGATCTTTCTTTTAGGGTGGCTAGGCTGTCCTACATAACATGGTTCATGCCTCACCCTCTGCAGAGGCCCAAAAAGACTGGACCCCTGACAAACTGAGGTTTCTGTCATCCCAGCTCCCAATTCACCCTAAAAACTGGACGTGGGAACCGTTCTGACGTTTTGTACATGTTTGCTATATTAGGTTAGATAAGCCTGCTTTTTTAAGGGGGCCAATCATGTTTTGCACGGATCCTTTCATTTCCATTATTCCGTGTCCTTGGCTCCTTCACTCACCTTGTTGAGCTGCAGTCTACCGTCAGCCATTAACTCTTTGACAGCCTCCTCAGCGGCTAGCTGCCTGGCCGCCTTCTTACTGGGCGCGGAGGCCTCTGCGCACAGACTGTCCCCGATCTTCACCCTGAACATGAACCTGAGGAGAGGTGAACCCAGTAAGTGGGAGAGGCTTAGAGGACGTCCCTCCATAACCACACAGGGCCCTCAGAGAGCGGAGCAGTGAATCTGCTGCACTTTGAAAAGGGCAGAGGGGGCAAAAGATGTCACACTTCCTTGTATCAGATTACTGCAGAACAGTAGGTGCCTAGGGGAAAGATAAATGCAGAGATAGACAGAGGTATTATTGTATCACCCAGTCAGCAGACTGCTGCAGTATGGAAGTCATCCAGGACACAAATTACTGATGAAGCACAGGGGGAAAAGAGGATAGAAGAGAAGAGTTCGAGTCAATTCTGAAAAGTGAAGTCAAACAAGGCAGGAAGTGATTTGAATTGAAAATTCAAAAATGGAAAGATTTCCCAGCTCACAAAAGGATATTGGGAAAACTACATTTTTCTCAATGATTGAATTGAAATTTCAGTTTATTTCCTGAATTGACTGACTTCATACAGAACGGAGCCCAACCCTGAGGAGGACGTGGGCATGGATGGATACCGTGGGTCGTGAGGCGGGCCCTCCTGTCCCGTGTTGATGAACTCGATGGGGTTCCCGGTGCGCTGGCTGTACTCCATCAGCATGGACACGGGGTTCTTACCCCCCGGCAGGGAGCGTGACAAGGCCTGGGGGGGACCGTCCACCACCTCCTGACAGAAGGGAGGGGGAGGGAGGAGAAGTCGCTCTTTATGACACGCAGTCAACCCCAACACAGAGCACCACGCCATTAATCTCAACCCCCCCAGGGGAGTGCGGACACACTTACGGGGATGTCAGACGTGGGGTCCATGGCTTGGTCCGCCCCTGCAGTGAGCCCCTCCTCCCCCTCCGCCCCTCCCCCCTCCATCTCCCGCAGAAGGATCCTCAGGGTTGCTGCGGCAGCGTCCTTCTTCGCCACCTTCTTATTGGATGCCTCAGCGACAGGGAACAACCTGCCGTCCAGCATGACCTGCATACGGAACCTGAGGGGGGGGAGAAACACAGGCCAGGAGAAGGGGTCGTTTGTAAATCTAGCTAGTGCCTGTATTCACATTATTAAAAAAAAAGGACAAATGCTGGTTTTCCCTTCACAGCCACATTATCCCTCATTAACTGGGCTTTAGTTAAGAACATCATATCATCACTGACCTGGGGTCATGCGAGGGCCCGGACTGGTCCAGGAGCAGGAACTCACAGTTGTGTCCCAGGTACTGGGCAAATTCCATCAGGCCACTGACGGGGTTCTTGGCCCTCACCTCTTGCAGTTTTGCATGGAAGTTCTGAGGTGGGGGAGCTGCTAGGGAGACTGCCACTGTCCCTATACCGCCAGGGTCCACGCCGTCCCGGCGGATGGTGTTGAGGAACTCGGGGATGTCGTCAGTCGCCCACTGCCCTCCATTTGACTCGTCCTCCTAATACAGGGATGAGGTATGGGAACGAGGAAAAGAGGGAGTGGGTGAGGGAGAATAGAGGTGGCGGCAGAGATTGGGGGGGGGTCAACGTGAGACTCGGGGATGGGCTCCAGCCCTGGCATTTCCAGCTGTGGTCCAACCTTCATATCGTTACCAGGGTAGGCGTTGCCTTACTCCCCTTCCCAGGCACCGTAGAGGATGGCTTCCTAGTTAAGTAGGAGGTCTCCCAGTCAGGACACCACACACGCTCCCAACCCCCTCCCTTTACCCCATCGCCGCGAGAGTGACCACCTACCACATCGTTGTTGGGGTTCAGACCTTCAGCCAATAGCCGCACCGGCACGAACCCGGACCCCATCCTTTCGACCTTGGCAGGGGCGCTGCGTTCGGCCTTGAGGCTCCTCTCCATCCTCTCCCTGCGGTGGTTGGAGAGCTCCCAGGTTTGGGGGGTCACCTCGGCGTTCCGGCTCACCTCGCCCTGCTTCTCCAGGGCATACAGTGTGGGGTTGACCTGCTTTGCGCCCCTCAGTCCCAGGTTCTTGGCGATGACCAGGGCCGAGGCCTCGCCGGCCTCCAGCAGATACTGAAGAACGGACTCCTTTTGGTTCATGCTGAAGTCCGCCATGTCGCTCCCGTCCAGGTCCAAGTCAAGCTCTTCGTTGCTGGTGCTGGTGCTACTAGGTTGATGGGTTAGTGACTGTGAGTGTTGCTGATATGACTCAGATGGTTCTGAGGAAGAAGAGTGCGAATCGGATTCTACAAAGTAATCTTCTTTGTCAGTCTCTGGGATTTGGGTTTTGGTTTGCTTGGTCTCAGTCTTTATCACAATTTCCTCCTCTTGTACACAAAATAATTGAGAGGGGTACTCGCAAAGCCCGTCCTTTGAGTCGATAGAACTGAGTCTGGGAACTGAAGTAGGGCTTTCCCAGTGTGGGCCTTGACTTTCTGGTTGTTCCTGTGGTTCAATGTACACAGTCCACTCTGGAGGACTTTCACCGTGTTTGGAGGTTTTCTTGTCACGCTCTAGCCCGTACAGAGCCTGGTTGATAAACTTTTTGGGCAGCCGTAACGTTTTTGCCAAACACTTCGCCTGTAAGGTCTCACCGGGGCTCAAAGCTGCCAAGGCTTGTAAAACCTGCTCACGGATATCAGGTGGCTGAAATGCAGGGGAACTCGCCTTGCTGTTTGAATTGTTACTACTGTACACTGAGGCTTTGTCAAAGCTTTCTAATCTTCCTCTGAAGGATCTCGTTCTCTCTAAGGATAAATTCTTAAAACCTTCTGATAAGGACGACCCGTTAGCATTGTCTGCATGTAGAACACAAGGTCTGTTGAAGACTTGGTTGTGGGTTGAAGGTTGCTTCTGGTTCCAGAATCTAGGGCCTGACGGTCCTCTAGGGAGTTCGTGGTTGGGCGAGTACCCGAAATCCCTGCAGCCCCCTCTGCCACGCTCCCTGGTGTATCCCCCTCTCCCCCTGGAGCTGTTTGGGGGATATCTGCTATAACCTGCCTGCACCTGGTTCAGTCCGTTCGAAAGGCTGCTTGGTCCCCCTTGGCCCAAGCTCTGCGCCCCTCTGGGGCTCACCCTAAACTGGGGGGCCTCAGCGTTCTGTCCCCTCAGGAAGTGGATCTGCTGCTGCCTAAAGGAGTTGGGACCACTGGGACCAGAGCACTGCTGACCCTGGGCTGGGCTGTAGCTGGGCAGGGGAGGGGCAGAGGGGTAGAGAGGCTGAGAGTGGGAGTGGGCACTGGGGGGCACCAGAGGGGGGACTGGCCCTAGGTATGGGTGGACGTTTGGGTGTGGGGCCTGTTGCGGGGGGACTCTGGGGTGAAATCCCACAGGTGCGGCCCTGTAGTATTGTTGCTTTGTCGTGAGTTGGGTGAGAGGTGGTCTATGGTAGTGCTCGATGGGGGACCCTCCTCGTCCTCTGCTCATAGCGCAGGGGGCAGGGTGAGGGAGGGGACCAGGAGCGCCTGTTACGCCACAGATGGGAGGATGTGTGTCTGGGTCAAATACTGGTGCAGCAACACCGAGGCGGGTAGGAAGCCCGAGCAGGGGGGGTTCACAGGTGGGCAGTCAGCACCTGAGAGAGAGAACGAGATGGGTGTGAGAGAAATCAAAAGGGATGACTGAGTGGGTGGGGAAAAAGCCATGAAATAAAAATAAAAGTTAAGTATAAAGTAACGTGGAGAAAGCAGGGCAGAAAGACAGGTGAAAACTAGTGGGAAAACTTTGATGGGAATGATGGAAAGACGGTGGGGAGAAGAACACAGGAAGTGTAGAAACATGTTTTATGACAGCAGTTTGTTAAAGCATGTTTCACCAGGTAAAGTTGACTGAAAACATTCCCATCTACGAACAAAGATCTGAGAGTAGTTAGGGACGTGGATTAGCCAATTGGTATAAGCCAATGTGCCAAATCCTGTATGTAGAAACTTGCTGGTGTACAAAGAAAGAATCGTCCCAAACAAGATAGAAATAAATAATTAATGGATGTGCTAAATCGCTTAATTTATGATGTAACGGATGACTTGCATATACACATAGGAAGTGATACAGTGAGGGATAAGTAAACATGCAGTAAACATAGTCCCATTTATATGCTGTCAGGATAGGCAAAACATCTGTAAAGTACATAAACAATTCATTTTGAACCTGAGAAAAAGGTCAAGTGTTCTGCTGCCACAGACGTACTCTTTCATATTATTGTGCACATTTCTAAACAACCAACCAGACAGCTCAAACGAAATAACAAAGATTACAACCACAGCGTCTTCCCCAACCTGCCACCCAGGAACACAAAACCCCAGTTAAAATGATGAATTACTAAAGCTGACCGGCTAGCCATTATTAACATGTGTACGGTCAAATGCATGTACAAATCCATATAATAATATAGCTTATGCTCCTAATATTACTTAGGTATTTTTTAGGAGGCTGTTTGCGGATTAGCCCTCGGAGGCTGACGCAATAGCCCTACTTGCACGTTAGCTACTCCTTGTTGCAGATTTGGCACAGGTTAGATTAACTGAGGTAGAAGAGAGTCCCTTCTGGTGCGTGAGGATGGTGGTCTAGACATTCTGGTTGAGTAAGCTGCGTGGTAAAAATCAGGGTGGATATGGTTGTGTTCTGGCGACATCTCCAACTTGAGCGCTCCCAGTCCACTGGAAATTACAGAAGCACTGTTGATTCAAACGAGAAGCTAATTGCATTTATTACTCAAAGCACAAATGTAATGACAACCTGACCACCGTTGCGTTTTCACAAATATGTTGTAGCCCGGTTGAGCGAGCAGCGTTCTAAAAACCAGAACAGCATCAAAGCTGCTTCGGAATATTCATATCCACCACCAATGTCCAAGTTTTAGAAGTTAAATATAGAAAAAATTATAAAATGTCAAATGGTTGTATGCAAACAATCTAATCAGGACAAGGTCCACCATTTTAAAATGTTAACTGAGTTTTTATCTTAAACAGTGTAGGAGTAGCATTGCAAATAGTAACTAGAGAAGCTACAATTTCTGCGAAGTTTGTAAAGTGTGGTTGCAGTCACACCAGCGTTTGACGGTGTCTTGCGGTGTACTGGCAGTAAGTGAACACAGATAAATCTCTCTGTACTTAACTGACCATCTCCAGAATACAAACAAAATTCTATGACCTATTAGATAGCTGTCATGTATCCGTAGTGCAAGAAAAGGAGTGGATATAAATACATATGAGAGATTATAATAGAGGGGGCAACCCCACTAATAATAAATAGGACGTCGAAGAACTAACCAGGGGCTTTTTGCTGCGCAAGCCCCAGTAGCGACTGATTCCTGTTCGCCGGTACATCGACAGTATCAGAGAACAGCGATTACTCCAGCTGTACCTCAGACTGATCCTAATGTAAACGAGCACTTGAACGCTGAAACAACATAACGGAAAATAAACTGCTTTCTGTGGCTTCTCTTAAACTTATAAACATATAATGAACCGCGTATAATGCAGAACAGAGCACGTTTTATATATACCTTAGCTTTCTGTATTTTGGTTGGCTGCAGTCCCTTAAACATATGGTTTGGGTAATTTATAACAAACTACCATTTCAATCCTGACATTTTCTCAAATTAAACGTGTGATTCTAAAAGTAGTTCGATGTTAGTGTTATTACAACCGACTCGATGGCAAGTTCGCGAGAAAAACAATGACATACCTCGTGTTATACGTGTCCGAAATGTTTCAGTCGCTCTAAAGGCAGTAAGAATTCTTGAATATATTGGTTGCTGGGCGTGTGTTTGAGGTTCAGTGTAGGTCAACAGCGAATAATCTATGTAAACGAAATGAACATTTAGGAAGAATTTCCCATTCGTTTTAGTCAGGGTGTAATATCCGATTCAATTTATTTTACAAGCCTTCCGAGTGTTTCATATTTAAAATGGACATTATTCTACTTAATTAATATACTAGTCGGAAGGGCGTTGAATTAAATATATTATTATATCACAGAAAAGCCTAAAACGTTCCTCGCAATCTTTAAGCTGCACTAAATCGAAATAGTTTCGTTTTCGTTTGGGATAAAATGTGTTGCCCGGATGTACGTGATTTGCACACGTCTGAAAGTTAATAGCGGTATGACCTAGACACCTTGCTTTCAGGTTATGGGCAAAGATGGCTCAAAGCAAGTAACGTACTATGAGGCAACGAGCATATTTGCAATTAACTTGTATGAAAATGTAAGTATATTGTTGGAGTCAAATACCTTTCTGGACGAGGCACCGTGCTGTCCTGTTAGCAACATGACCGATTAGTGCAGACTACAGTTCGAGTTGAGGATGATGCTCCTCTCTCCAAATTTTAGCCAGATTACATGAAGTACTATAGCCCGGTGCGCCCCAAACAACATCCATTCAAACACGACCACGCGCACCGCCAAAGTCACGTGATGCGGTGTTGCAATAATTAGTTTCACTACTAACTAATACCAGTGCAAGCACTCAAGGCCTATATGTACCATTAAAATGACACGTTACATCAAACGTATTTCACAAGGGAATGTAATATTACAATTATCTCCAAAAACTATAATGTACTGGATTTTAAATGTGCTTCATTATGCGGACACGTGAGTGCTAAAGAAACACAGTATTGATCGAAACGGTTTAATCAATTGCATTTATTCAGCAGACCAACACGTTCGCCAAGCACACAGAAATAGCAACATGACAATATGTTCATTGTCACTTCGAACAGAATGTAAAACTATTGTGATAAAATAGTTCGAACACAATACTTTGCGAATATTGCTTGGACCCCAAAAGACCGAAAGAAATACAATTTCATACGGATGCCGGCATACCATTCTATCGAACACAAGAAAGCATCTCGATTAAGTGTCTCGGGGCGCCTGTGAACTGAACTTTCTCACCTTCGCGAGGCTAAAATAACCTTCACAGTGTTCTCCTTGGGACGATCCAGATGCAATTATTCTAACAGGACCATGTATACTCTCCATCAGTCACCCCTCCCCCTATCCGCTTACTCCCAGTCACACCTGCACACCGCAAAGGCCGCTCGGCTAGCTAGGCCAATAGGAGGATCAACTATCAGTGTGCAATTTCATCCCTTCACCGACCCCCAAACGTTGTCGGTCGCTTGAGGGACATGGGTCCGACCATCTATTCAATCGGATTTTCACAACATCCTTAATACTGTATTCTCTCACTGTCACTCAAACGCATAAATGTATCCCGTATTAATGTCTTCGATGTATGTTATGACCTATAACCCGAATTTACGAAAATACATATGGGTATTGAGGTAGTTTAGACCAGCTACCCAGATGTTCACTTACGCTTCACATTTAATTACTTGTCTGTACACATACCAGATTTACATCCTCAACACGCGTATAGATCAGCTGAACTGCCATCACAATTGTTTTGTCTTATGAACTGCGCACGCATGGTCCCAACAGATATGGCGGCTCCGAGCGTCACCACTGGCAACTACAGCACATTAACTGTCTATAAACGTAAAACCGCGGTTAGGCATAACAGACACAATGCGCGAATGACATTCTGCGCCAAACACTTTGCAATAACACTCACGCGAGTAGAGGTCTTTACAACACAATATGAAATACCGTGAAAGCGATTGTACTTATGAATTGCGTCGATTGACTAGTTATCCATACTAGCTAACCGTACGTTAGCATCACTGCGGCACAACCATGCAAACGACCGTAGCTGCATTTTAAAGCATTGCACTACAAATGCAAACATGCATGTCACTCGAATAAATGATTTTAAAAAACTACATTTGAAATGTAATCTATTTACCTGGGTTTACGATTCAGCCTTTGTATCTGTCCGTGGTCCAGCTTGCTAGCGTGTGTGTCGATTCAAACAACGGAGGTTAGGGGGCGCATGATGACATTACTAACCTGCGACATTCTGTCTGGCGCACAAAGTGACGCGTTCCGTTTCAAGGTTTAAACCAACTATAGGCTCGTTGCTCTGCTCGAAAGTTTACGTTTTTTCGGATGGGTTGTAAAACATTGTGCCCTGACTCCCCTTTGTCATTTACAGTGGCGTTATTGTTTTGGAGTTAACTCTGTGTCCTAAAATCATTTTGAATCCAACTAACACGGTCAGGGTAATTTATCACCAGCTTCTAATTAGCTCCCCATCCCCGCAATTTGTATGCAAAACGCTGTATAGATGTTCTCAGTAAAAAAAAAAGTATTGTATCCTATAAACATGTTATGTAAACTAATGAGACCCTCTTAAAGTTGTTTAGCAACACTGACAGCTCAGTGCCAGTGGAATGTCGATGTATAATTTTTGAGCAGGCAGCTACTTTCCAGCCAATTCTGTTTCAGCAATTCCGTTCAAGCCAGTCGCCTTTTGTTAGTTAGTAGGGCTTTCCTGTAGAGAAATAAATGTTTTCCTAAAAGGTATTTATACCGTAAGTACGCCATAGGGAACAAAGTTCGCTTTAATGGCAGCTAGAGACCAGGACAACAAACTGCCAATTCCTCCCTTGTCTACTACAGCATGCACTATGATTACTGCAAATAAACCCAGCTCTTTATAACTAGCAACCAAGAACCCCAAGCAAGGCTAATAATAATATCGAACTATGAGTTTGTTTTCTTTGGAACAGGTAATTCTATTTTTCATATTAGTATTTACAACTTCTATCTCTATTGAGCATTGGTGCGAAACCTCCTCTGACCGGTGAGTAGTTGCAAAATGCTGTAATTGATTTTTATAAAAAATGGCCTTGCTAAAATTCTGCCCCCTTTAATTTGATTTATTTTGTCACTAGAGCGAAATAGCTTCTGTGGCACACACCGTGCAGTCCGTTGATAGAATAATTTTTAAAATGGATAACAGTGAAGGGCAAACATCTCCACAAGCGAGCAAGTTGCCGCAATGGAGAACAGTTGGTGGACAATAGCCTTGGTGCCCCTCCCCACGTAGTTTCCTGCGAAAGTTGCTCTTGAAATCCCCCAGTAGGTGTCAGCAGCACCACTACATTGGGTACTCTGTTTTGCTTCAAGTCACAGCGGATAAAACTGAAGACACCAATCCCGGGTAGTTGGCTAAAGAAAATGTTTCGTAGTCTTTTGGTCCTATGTAAATGACAATTACAGTTTTTCAAGCTAACATCCCCGACCCATTAACTATTTATGCAAAACCAAGCACCCATTCTATTTGCTTGAACTCAATTTGCAATTCCAGTTTACTCACTGTGTGAGTTGCAAAACACCACACACAACTCTGTGTGTGAGCACAATTGTCAACGAGAAATCACCTGTGCCATTTGTGAGAACACATGAGTCACCAGACCAAACGCAAGATTACTAATGCACTACAACACACTTTACCTGTACAAACCCAACAAATCAAATTGTTCACCCCGTTCTGTCAAGTATAAAAAAAACGTACTATAGAACTCATTAATATACATTTAAAATGGAGCAACAAAGACCAGAAAGGGGATGAGGTAGGGGAAGACACAGCAGGAAGGGATGAGGAAGGTAGGGGAAAACACAGGAGAAAGGGGATTAGGTAAAGGAAGACAAAGATGAGAGAGGGGATGATGTAGGGGAAGAGAGGAGAAAGGGGAAGCGGTAGGGATAACACAGTGGAGAAAGGGGATGAGGTAGGGCAAGACACTGAGGAGAATGGGCATGAGGTAGGGGAAGACAATGAGGAGAATGGGCATGAGGTAGGGGAAGACAATGAGGAGAATGGGCATGAGGTAGGGGAAGACACTGAGGAGAATGGGCATGAGGTAGGGGAAGACACTGAGGAGAATGGGCATGAGGTAGGGGAAGACAATGAGGAGAATGGGCATAAGGTAGGGGAAGACACTGAGGAGAATGGGCATGAGGTAGGGGAAGACACTGAGGAGAATGGGCATGAGGTAGGGGAAGACAGAGGGAAAAAGGGAGGTGGTAGGGGAGGACTTGGAAGGTGTATGCTCGTTACCCTTATCAGCAAATTAGTATTTTCCAGCAATGTAGGAGGTCTGTGGTGATATCACTGCAGATGCATGCTAAGAATGTATCTACCATGCTAGGTGCTTTCTCCTGCTGCTTGTCCAGGGATCACATCAGTTGTGATGTGGATGAAAACATCAACCAACTCAGCATGACAGGCAAGACAATGCCTGATGTTTCTGGGTTTTCTCTTCTTTTGTTCATGTGTACTGTACAATACTGCAACTGCTGCTTGATGATACAACATGTATACTAAGTTAAGTTAATGAACAATACATGTTTATTATTTTTATTAATAGATTCTTCTTTACTTGCTGTATTGGTGGATTTTGTTTTGTTCTCCTACATGAATCTCACTTTGTGGCGGCCTGCCTTGACCCACGCCAGCCATTTGGTTGGGGGACATTATTTGGCAAGGCATGCCTCTCTTACCTGTCCCTTCTTGGCAGTAAAAAATATTGTAAATGTCTTGCAATTATGATTACTTTTTGTTTGGGGTTTACTGACTTTAATTCTACATTTCTGTCAACAATATAGGCCCATTGGATGACCAATATGTCAACACTACCCTGAATGGTACAGCAGTTAAGACACTGCCTGGCTATTAGCTGCATCATTGTGTAACCCAGGGGTCCCACAGAGGGCAGTGCATTTGGCCACCACTGTCAATTTCTGTTCAGAATCTAATATGGTTGCCTTACCTTGTGACGCTCTAGTGGATTGGGTGCCTGTAAATACCAGACGACATTGGATGGGCTTCAGATGATGCATATGTCGATATCAACTATCCCAAGTTTGCTGGGATTTACTGCAATGAAGCAGAGCCTAATTGCAAATTGGATTTCATAAATAAAAAAACTCTACTATTTTCAGTCAACACCATTTCAATATTTTGGGTGAGGTCCCCCTGAGCAGGTGTCTATTTAGCATGTCTTTTTCTCTTCCACCCCATCCTCCCTTCTCCCTTCCAATCCACCTCTCCATGTTTTCCCCCCTGCCTCTCTGACTCAGATACGCTGTACGCACTCTCCATGTTTTCCCCCCTGCCTCTCTGCCTCAGATACGCTGTACGCACTCTCCATGTTTTTCTACTTGCTGGTCGGCTTCCTTACACACTGTTGTTGATGTTCTGCTGGCTTCTCCACCTCCTTCCTTTCCTCCGTCTTGTCATCTCATCTCTCCCCCACTCTTTCTCCTGACCAGGCCTCCCTCCCTTCTCTACTCTGCTCTACTCCACCTCTCTCTCTTTCTTTTTGTTCTCTCCATCTATGCTCTGTACACTCAGCAGTGCAACATGAGGCCAGCCGTGGCCTTCTGTCTGTTTGGACTGTCTGCGCTGCTCCACGGTGAGTGGCATTCATTTTTCCTGTCCCTCAGTGGGTTTTGAATCTGTGTTTATAATGTACATTGTCTATGTGTGTTGTATGTTTTATTGTACGTGTGTGCATATGCATGTTGTTGTGCGTGAGTAAGAGATGAGAATATAAAGTATTCAAAAAACATTTAGGGGTAGTTTAGAAGGATTGTTTTTTGCAGAAGGAATTGTTCATATCAAATGTTTTGTATTTCATGGCAGGTTTATACCCAGTGTGGAATAGGTAGGATGTTTTATCTCCCACAGGAAGTGTTTCTGATCGATGCCCTTAAAGGTAGTCAGCTAAACGGCACTGCTTGAGCAGCACTGCATCTATTGCAGTAAGCATCTCCCTCTCCCCACTCGTGATCGTCATGGGAACAAAATGAGATTTAACCTCCTGCTTCAATGTTTTTAGTCATCAAAATGAAAAATACAATCCAAGAACATTTTTATTGATCCATGTTCTACATAATAACTGGAGAGATTGCTGAGTGAAAATGTTATGGGTAATAACAAAGACGAAATAAACAACAATTGAATTATCAATCAAATGCAAAACAAGAACAACAAGGGATAATGGAAAAATAAAGGTCAGTTTCAATGTAATTTCAATTGATATCCCCCCTACGTGTACCCACTTCGGTCCCAAAACTAAAATTACTTTTACAAAATGCTTGTAAACAATTCCATATGCTTGATGAGTATACATCACAGACACCTGTGTCAAGCAGACCTCCTTCTGACCTCTGACCTCTGGCCCCTTTATTCCTCATGCTCTCCTCTCCATAAATCATGTTGTTCTCCTACAGCTCATTGCTTCTCTCTGTTGTAGATCTTCTTCCTCTGAAGTCAAATCTCTTGTTATGTCTGAGATATGCTTTCTCTGAGAGTCTCCTCTTCCAATCAATTCTATCTACTCTCCTTCCTCTCTCCTGTCTGCCTTCTACATCCCTCCTTTCGACTTAACCCCCCCCCCACTTCAGTCTCCCAACAGGGTCCCCACCAGCGTAACCTCCTGAAGGAGCTACTGAGGGACTATAACCGTATGGAGAGACCGGTGGCCAATGACTCTCTACCCCTCACTGTCCGGTTCTCCTACACTCTTTTACAGGTCATGGATGTGGTAGGGACTCTCCCGTGTTATCTTACATTCTAACACACACACAAAACACTAGTTTTACGTACAAATGTAACTGTCTTCATCGCATTTCAGGATGAGAAAAACCAGATCCTCACCACTAATGCCTGGCTTATGATGGTGAGTGTGTGTGCAATTTTGTGTCGCAAAAAATATGTGTCCATGACAGTTTGGTTGGTTCTATTGGTTCGAAGGAAGTACTGTAGATTAAGTAGGAACATCTTGAACTGTCCCTTTAATAATTGATTCCTGTAGCAATGGTATGACCACTACCTGCAGTGGAACCAATCAGAGTACCCGGGAGTAAAGTCCCTTCGCTTCACTACTGACCAGATCTGGACACCCGACATACTATTGTACAACAGGTGGGTAACACATGTTACATTTTAATAATTGATGCTCTTATCAATAATGTCCCTTTTGGTCATTGGACCAACGCTTTAAACATTTCTGGTACATTTCTATCTTCTATGCTTGCATTTTTATTTAAAAATCATATTTGTAAGTGTGTACTGCTTTTACACTTTTCTATTGCAGTTAGTTGATTTGACTGAATTACAGAATCATATTAAGGGTGCAAACTTTGTAAAATGCAAACATACTCCCTCCCTCCTTAACACACACTATTGAAATACATTTTTGGAGCATCAAACTGCAGTGAAAACCGAGGCTTAGCATTGTGAGGGGATGTTATATAAGAAGCTTCATCAAAAGGCCTGCTTCATGTTGCTATACCAAAGGTTTTCTAAAGATCGCAACACGTTTACTGCATTAACAACAATGACACCAACGTTACAAAGTTATGATAGTAAATAAAAGTTTTGTCACAGAGCTGCAGCACATAGAGTAAGTCTGCTCCTGACAAACGTTCAAAGATCACCCTGTTCTGTACTTCTCAGTGCCCATGATAAGTTTGATGCCACCTTCAAGAGTTCTGTGCTGGTCAACTCCAGTGGCTTCTGTGAGTACCTTCCTCCAGGTATGTCTAAAGATCCCCAAATTCCTTATTTCTTTTGGTATTTGAACATACTTTTTTAAACAAATTTTAACATAAACTAGTCAATAAAGCAATTCTCTCTCAATATTCTAAATGTACTCTACTCACCCACTACCATCAGATATGCCCTCTTTTCCCCCTCTCTCCCCTTCTCTCCCCCTCTCTCTCCCCCTCTCTTCCTGCCCCAGGTATTTTCAGCAGTGTGTGTGAAGTGGACGTACGATGGTTTCCCTTTGACATCCAGCGCTGTGATCTGAAGTTTGGCTCTTGGACGTTTGATGGCTGGCTACTGGACCTTCAGATGAAGGAGGCTGACCTGTCAGGATACATGTCGAATGGAGAGTGGGAACTGTTGGGTGATTGACATTTGTCTCCTCCTCTGACTAGGCTTACAACTCGAATGCCCCTCCCCGCTGATGGACCTCTTGCCAGCCATCTATTTCCTGTGTTTTATGGGTACAAAATGCAGTTGTCACTAGTGGTGGCTCTTGATTGGCTGAGTGCTGGGTGCGGAGTGGTGCCATTTTGTTTTATTGACCTGATCTCATTGATTAAAAATGTAAGAAGTTTGGCACATAGTAGGTCTCTCTCACATAGTAGGTCTCTCTCCTCACATAGTAGGTATCTCTCCTCACATAGTAGGTCTCTCATTACATAGTAGGTCTCTCTCCTCACATAGTAGGTCTCTCTCCTCACATAGTAGGTATCTCTCCTCACATCTGCTTCAAGGACCCATAACGCCTGGCTTGATGTATGTTCTGCTGTTTCAAATGTTGTGGAAACACTACTCATATGGCATACAAGTATTTATCCGCATGACACACTGATATTCAGCATCCATCTCTCAATGAGGCATTTTTTCAGATCTGTACCTAAAATACCATGGACCAACAAGCACAGGCCTGGCATATCAGTGCACAGAAATCGGTGGTGGATATTTGTATTGTAACAACATTTGGTACACGTCTTGTCCCACCCTTATGTAAGGACCGGACTCGCGGTGGTGAGGAAGGGAACCAATTGCACGAAGGGATAGGTGGTTGTCAATAGGCAGTGCTGGGATGGTTTAGTGGGAGTGTGTAGAAGGAGGCTCGGATATGCGAGCGCGATAAGTCGATGGAAATAATGTAGGAGACTGAAGGCTCGGATATAACGAGCTAGGAAAC
>JACXGK010005952.1:15699-30809 GCA_016801125.1 Novumbra hubbsi
CCAAAATGGAGTTGGTACGAAGAAACGTAGCACTAGGTTTGAACTGGCAGGGAAGTGAGGGGCTGGAGTGCTTATGTAGGGGACTTGATGAGTGATGGGGAACAGGTGTGAGTGATTGGGAAACTGGGTGCTTGGGAACTGGTGCATGTGATAGCACCCAAGGCCACTAGAGGGTGCGCTAGGGCCACAGTCGGACAGGTGTCAGGGCGGAACCCTGACACCTTAGACATCTTACTCCGTCTGTTTCTCCATCCTATTCTGTAATCTCTAACTCTATTTCACCTCACCTCTTTCTCCTTCTGTAGGTGTACCAGGTGATCGTCACGACGTCTTCTATGACGGTCTGTTGGAGCCGTACTCTGACGTGACCTACGTTGTGACACTTCGGCGAAGGACTCTGTTCTACGCTCTCAACCTTCTCGTCCCCTGTGTTCTCATCTCCTCCTTGACCTTACTGGTGTTCCTCCTGCCAGCCCAGTCAGGAGAGAAGATCGGCCTGGGTGAGGAGGAGAGGAATGTTGGGTGAAGCATGGGAACGAGGTGCAAGGGAAAGGAGGTAACATTCAGAGAGATGCAGGAGAGATCAGGTGGAAGAGATGGAGAGATGGAGAGGTGACAGTCATACAGTATTACTCCTCACTGAATCTCTCTTGGATAGGGTCTGCGACAGTTATTCTGGAAGCAGCAGTTTAGGAAATGTATGGTTTTTAGAAACATGTTTTGAAGAGCTGGGGGCTTGGATGAGAGAAGATAACAGAACAGATTGACGGGGACCTTTACTCCCTGTATTTGTTTCTCAGTGTTTCCTATACCACTCTGTCTCCAGGAATCACAGTTCTTCTATCTCAGACTTTTTTCATGCTGCTTGTGGCTGAGATTATGCCACCTACCTCAGACTGCATACCACTGATAGGTCAGTGACCTGGGTGTGCACGTGTGTTTGGGTTTTACTGTGTAACACTTACTATGTCTTACTTGTACTTTAATACTGTCCCTCCATTCCAGGTCAGTACTTTGTGAGTACCATGATTACCGTGGGGATGTCTGTGGTAGCCACTGTAGTTGTTCTTCAGTACCATCATCACGACCCCAGCAATGAAAACATGCCTAAATGGGTGAGACTCTCAGTCTGACTAGTCATTTACAGTTTGTCTGTGACTTGAATGGTCCCTGTATGTATGTGTGTGTGTGTGTGTGTGTATAGGCATGCGTTTGTGTGTGCGTCTTTCATATCTTTGACGGGAAACTGTCTCCCTTCCCTGTCTCCCTTCCTCTCAGGCACAGCTGGTTCTACTCCAGTGGGTTCCCTGGTTTCTGAGGATGAAGCGTCCAGGAGATTGGGAGGATCTCACACCCCAGCATAGCTGCTCAAACCTCCAGGCCAAGAACTTCTCCTCACCAGCTAATCCCACTCACATAACCATCCACCAGAACCTTGCCTCTCTGCAGAACTGTCTTAGTCAGCCCTTGCCACATCCACCGTCAAACCACGCCGTGCAGTCTTTACCCAACCAGAACCTAAACCCCCTACCTAGTATCCACCTTAACCAAAACAGGAATCCCCTTCTTGACCCACCCCTAAACCCTAATCTCCCCACCACCTCTGCCCCTCGGCCCAATGGACACCTGCCTTATGTGGGCTACATGAGTCCTCCTGAACCAGATCCTGCTGTCACCTGGAGAGGAGGAAGAGGTGGAGGAGGGGGTAGGGGTTCTGACACCCCCTGTCTCCATGACCACCCTCCCCTGTCGACATTAAGTCCCCCTCCACAGCCCCCCACGTCTTTGGACCCTGACTCCTCGTCCTCAGGCTCCAGCTGTGTGGAGGCCAGGGCTGGGGCGGGGGGAGCGGATATGGGCCATTCCCAGGCCGGGCTGTTCCAGGGCGGGTTAGCGGAAGCTCAGCTGAGGGCTCTGCTGGAGGAGGTGCGGTTCCTGGCCGAGGGTCTCCGCGAGCAGGACCACAGGGAGAGTGTGGCAGAGCAGTGGCAGTTTGCAGCGGTGGTCATCGACCGCATGTGTCTGGTGGGGTTCAGTGTGTTCAACATCATATGTACTATCGCCATTCTCATGGCCGCACCCAACTTTGTGGAGGCCGCCTCTAAGGACTTCTTCTGAGAAGGAGAGAGGATGAGGAGCGGGGAGGAAGAGGGCAGCAGCAGTCTCTTTGCTGGCTTGATTTGTCGGACCGATGTCAAATCCCACGGGCCAGGCACAATGAACAAAGGTGAAGACGCACCCTGTGAATTCCTCCCGTCGCCATTTAATTTATCCAGCGGGAAAACACCAGTTGTGACCACCTGCATGAAACTCAGTTCCGAGTTTGAATGTCCAATCACGTTGCTCGCTCTGCGCTCGTATATAAGAAACCCTGCTGTTAGTTGTCGAAATTAAATGCTGTGCATTTTCTCTCCTCCATCTTTCTTTCTGGCTTTAAAGCATGAAATGGCCAAAAATAGATTAGAAATATACACAGAAAATGCTGTAACGTAACTCCTGAGAAAATGTGCTTACTTGCATGATCTTTTATCTGGACATAAAGTCCTGTTTTTGATGACAGGTCATTGGTCAAGATGCGCAAAACGTTGGGTCTGAATCATAGGCTGTGACAGTGGTTTAAAGAAGAGGCTGGAAGCAGGTGCATATGATCCGACTTGTGTCTTTAAAGTTGGGAATTACAGGCACATAATGAAACACAGGCCCTGAAGCCTGAGCAGGGCTAATTCACATGGAACAAACTAAACAAGGTCAAGGGTTAGGGTTAGCTTCAGGGATAAGCAATGCCAGTAAAAAGACTTGGAAAGTAACATTGCGTGAAGAGTAACACAAACCAATGTATTATAAAGGAACCTAAGGACTGACTGGTGTGTGTAATTGTCTAGAGAAGGACTTTAGTTTGGGGTGCTGAACGGAGAATGCCTTGGAAAGTTTGGAGATATCTATTGACCCATTCAAACATATGCTTTGTGCTATCCATAAAAATGTGTCTAATCCTTCATGAAATGTATTGACATATCATGAAGTTACTATTTTGCTTTGGTACTGTTTGCACAATGTACATGTACAAAAAACAACGATTTCTTTTTCAAAACGAACCTCATGACGTTGACTGAGTACAACAAACAACATGGGAACACTGGCAATGTCCTTTAAAATCCAGGACGGACAGCAAGGCAGAGAAGTACGTGTTGGACAGGGTCAAAACAACAAACAAACAAACACATCTGCTGTGAACCATCACAAAAACATATTTGTTGATTCTACCAGGCCAAAACTCAGTGTCGACAAAATATCATTGGCCAAAGAACAATGTTATCCATGTGCCTGGACAACGTGGGCCGGGGAAAACACAACCATGTGTTGCCGGGGAAACATATCCATGTGTATCCATAGCCATAGCAGAAGATGGGGTGGTAGGACACGAGCCCCTGCACACCTCATAGAGTTGCTCTATTAAATTATGTGGGATAAAGTTAGGTTCCTCTATTCAGAGGTGACCCTTAACCTTGCACCCCAATGTCCTTTTCAGTTAAATGACCACCATCCCCGTGAGCATGTCACCGTCCTTCAGCCCCTGGTGGAGACGTCACTGTTGATCAACGCCAAGTTAGGATTTGTCATGCGAAACTTTGCTTCCAGCAGTGCATGTAAAATTAGGATATTTATTGTGACATGGAAGACATATCATGGTCAAATGCCAAACAGACAGCCTTGACTCAAATTGATGCGCTGTGTGCTAAACGGTAACAATGCTATGTATTTGTTACACTTGATTGCACTAGAAACCCGTGTTGCAATAAAAGTTTGTTTTTTGCCTCAATGATTGGAAAAACTTTCTCCATTCATCACACTTTTTTATGATTTCGAAATTATAGAAATTATACAGAATGAGTTTTGTCTAAAGCCAAAACTGTGAAAAAAAACATATTTCTTTCCAGGAAAATAATCATCATATCAAATGTGTATTATTAACATGACATCACCCTTTGTGACTCCTCAGTCATCATTCTGGAGTCCTTTCGCTTCCTGGGCATCATCATCACCCAGGAAAATCACCCAGGAAAAAATCACCATCTCCACCAGCAAAAAAGCACCCCAGTGGATGTCTTTCCTGTGGCAGCTGAAGAAGTTCAAATTGCCAAAGATAATGAAGGTGCACTTCTACACAGCCACCAGAGTCCATCCTCACCTCCTCCATCACCATCTGGCACGCTGCTGCCGCTGCCAAGGACAGGAGCAGACTGCAGTGAGCCATTCGATCTGCAGAGAAGGTGATTGGCTGCAATCTGCCGTCCCTCAAGGACCTGTTCACCACCAGGACCCTGAGGCGTGCTGGAAAGATTGTGACTGACTCCTCCCACCCTGGACACAAACTGTTTCTGCCGCTCACATTTGGCAGGAGGCTACGGTCCATAAGGACGAACACAACACGCCACAAGAACTGTTTCTTCCCATCGGCAGCTGGCCTCATCAACAAGGCCAGATGACCCCCACTGACATTGACACTCTCTGCCCCATAACTGAATTGTACTTAATGCATTACATTAATGGACTTCTCTGGACTACCTTCTTGCACATTGCACTCATACAGTACATTTCTGCAGACTTTATATTTATTGTGTAAAAAAAAAAAAAATGTACTACCATTTTCTGTGTTTCTTGTCATGCACCAAAACACCAATTCCTTGTATGGGTAAACCTACTTGGTAAAAAATCTGATTCTGATATTTTATTTGTTATTTAAATATCACAGTTATCATGAATACCATTATATCACGACATCCCCAGTGCAAAACCTGGAAGTGCATTTGGATGTTATGTCTTTTTAACTGTGTGCATATTATATGTCTTGTTTTCTCTTGTATGTATTTTACTGTCAGTCCACACCTGTTAAGGGAGCAAAATGTGTTTTATTTTTCTATTCTGTTGTCCCATAAAAAAAATCAAGTTTTGAGTATTTCAACTGATTATTATTCTGTAACTTAGCTCAAAGAAAAAGGCCTTGGTAAACAGATATAAATAATAAACTTTGAGACCAAAGGGGTTTTAAATATGTTCTATGTTTAGGCCATCAGAGAATGTTATATGTAGGATACACTTAAAGCTAAAATGGGATTCTTCTATGTACAATAAACAAGCAGATAATTGAATCAATGTTCCTGTCTGTCTCAGCCTATTTAGACACAATCAATATTAAATGCCTCTTCATTATCAGATGCAGTTTAATAATCTTTTATTAAAGCAGTACACATGACTTCATTAGCGGAAACGTACCTAATTAATCTGTCTTTTCATTTTTTAAGTTATCGTACAAAAACAACCTGCCATGCATGCAAGCCACCCGAGTTGAATTTTGAAAACCCCTTTAATTAATGATCTCCTCACAGTTAATCAATTATATCTTCATTTAATTTATTAAAATAAGATGGATAGAACTACTAACTACCTACAATACAGAATTCTCGATAAGTTCCATTGCCTTTTGAGCAGTTGATGGTTCAAATACTTGTAAAAATGTGTGATAGCTTTTCTTAATTATTTGTACTTCACTTTTGTTGTATTTTCTTTTCTTAGGGAATCCAGAAATCCCTAACAGGCATAACAGAGAGATATGAAGGAGATATGGAGAGAGACATCCCTGAGAGGAGGAAGAGGAGAAAGAAGAGAGAGAAGGTTGAGGAAACCGCTGACAACACAAGTTGTGAAGACACAGCGCTTTAACTGATTGGTCATTAAGGGAGAAGGGAGAGGGTATTTGTACTGACATCGTACGGTCTCTCTGATGTCAGTATTAAACAGATCCAACACAGCGTCATATGAGAGACTGGGCCGTATTTAGAGAACAGGAACATTGCAAATGCTGAAACACACACACACGTGCAGACACACACATACGTGCAGACACACACACACGTGCAGACACACACACACACGTGCAGACACACACACACACACAGGAGCAGTAGTAATGCAGTGCCAGCAGTGCCAGGATGGGACTGCAGCAAGTCCTCTGTCCTGTCGCAGTTCACACACACACTCACACACACACACACCCTCACTTTGTGCAATGCTGATAGATTTTTATTATAATCTGCTCATGTGGATAATCTGGATTACCAAAAGGGAGGAGGAAGGATGAAATGATGAAGAAATAGTGAATGATTTAAATATAGAAAATATTCAATATTCATTATATTTTATTTAGACACGTCATGTTACATCATGTTACAGGGAGATTTGAATTCACCCTGGACTACAGCATCCTAAGAGTGAGTTTTATCTGTTTGGAATACGATGTTTGTCTATACAAACAGCAGTGTGTTATGCAAAAGCTAGTTACTATTATTCTCCGGTGCATAAAACATGTTCTGTTTTATGTTACTGCAGATGGCAGTCTAAAAAACAACATCAGACCGGCTATGGTATAGTCGGTTGTTAGGACTCAACAACTGACATGGACAGAGAATCTTCATGTCACTCAGGCTTTGTTAGGACAGAGGTAACACTTAACAACTGACATCGACAGGAAATTCTCATGTCACTCAGGCTTTGTTAGGACAGAGGTACCACTCAACAACTGACATCAACAGGAAATCCTCTTGTCACTCAGGCTTTGTTAGGACAGAGGTACCACTCAACAACTGACATCAACAGGGAATCCTCATGTCACTCAGGCTTTGTTAGGACAGAGGTACCACTCAACAACTAACATTGACAGGGAATTCTCCACTCAGGCTTTGTCACTCAGGACTGGGATTCAGTCCTCCATGGACCGGCTCCAGCCCACAGATCTAGGTTTGAGAAACATTGGTATATAAAACAGGCAGTAATCGTGTAAATAACAGTGTTCTGGGACAACTAGGAAAAACAGTCTCTGACGGAAAAATTGTTGGAGACTCTGCCATCATCTTTCAACACTGACGTGAAGATCCCCGACAATCTTTCCTAGCCGACCATAGCTTTTACAGAGACGCCTTGTCTGGAATACACTTACCCTGTCCCCCAAACAATGTCCTGCTAAACTACACAAATTACACCCTCCAGTAGATGTCAGCAGCAACACTTTATTTAAGTTATTTAGCAGACATTGTTATCCAGAGCAACTTACAAGAAAAATTAGGATAAGCTCCTTGCTCAATTGTACAACTGGATTTTTGTTTTATCATTTTGGCTTGGTGGTTAGAACTAATAACCTTTCATTTACTGACCCAACGCCCCTGAGATTTAGGGTATCTGCTACTGACTCAAGTGGACCAAACGTAATACATAATGTCCAGTAGGTTAGGACAGACATGTTTTGGATTACAATTTCATAGTTCTAACAGCCTTGTAACTGGAAAATGATTACGTCTTTCAGTGAGATATCAAAACAAAAAGCACGTATTTTAAACAAACCCAAACTCTACCTTAAGGCACGGCAAGCCCTCTTGGGTGTATTGGAGACATTCAAATGAAGCTACATTACGGTACAGTTCTCACGTGCAAAATGTCCCATCCATGATTGTGTCCGAGCCTCCTCTGCTCAGAGCGGTGTGCCCTCTCTTCTTTCCCCAATGAACAAACTATTTCTTTTACTCTCCCTGCTCTCATTCTAACCACCACACATCACTTCTCCTCCTGAAAAAAAGGAGATATATGGGAGATGGAGGGAGAAGAGAGAAGGGTGAAGAGAAAGTAAGAAATGGACTAACCACAGTTAGAGAGTTCAGGTCGGGGTGAAAGTATCAGGACAATTCTTCCTCTCTCAGAGTCTCTCAGTACATAACAGGTGAAATCTCTCTCAGAGTCTCTCGGTACATAACAGGTGAAACCTCTCTCAGAGTCTCTCGGTACATAACAGGTGAAACCTCTCTCAGAGTCTCTCGGTACATAACAGGTGAAACCTCTCTCAGAGTCTCTCGGTTCATAACAGGTGAAACCTCACTTCCCCCTTTGTCCCTCCCTTTCTGTTGCTGCGGCTGTCTTGCTCACTACCCCTCATTTACCTCGTTCCTTCTCTCTCCCCGTATTATTCACCATGTCAGCTTTTCTTCCTCTCTTCTTGTTTTCTCCTCGTCCCTTCTTTCATCTCTCTCTCCATCCCTTCTTTCTTTTCTCTCTCTCTTTCCCCGTCCCTTCTTTCTTTTCTCTCTCTCTCCCTCCCGGTTCCTCCTTTCATCTCTCTCTCTCCTCGTCTCTTCTTTCATCTCTCTCTCCCTCCCTGTCCCGTCTTTCATCTCTCCCTCCTTTGCTCTCTTTGTAGCTGGCTGACTTCCTCCTGACCAGGCCTCCCTCCCTTCTCTACTCTGCTCTACTCCACCTCTCTCTCTTTCCTCTTGTTCTCTCCATCTATGCTCTGTACACTCAGCAGTGCAACATGAGGCAAGCTGTGGCTTTCTGTCTGTTTGGACTGTCATCACTGCTCCACGGTGAGTGGCTTTAATATTCCTCTCTCACTTTTTCTCTCTCTCCCTCTCTCTCTCTTTCTCTCCCTCTCTCCCTCTCTCTCTTTGTCTCCTCTTTCTAAGTGTTCTTTGTACATGTTTACGTGTCTGTGTCTGCTAGTGTTTGTCTGTACATGAAATTGTGTGTGTGTGTGTGTGCGCACAAGCGAGTGCTTGTGTGTGTGAGTGATATATGTGCAGAGAGGTGTACAGTATGCAGCACTATATCTCAAATCACTATGCATGGAATCTATGAATATAAACAACTTTATGTAGGAATACACAACATGTGTGTGCGGTATCAGAGTATGTATGGGAATGCGAGATCATCGTATACTAGCAGGGTGGGAAATGAAGAGGGAGGCACAGGAATAAGGAGAAAGAATCATCAGGATCACAGAGGTTACAGGTTGGGATGTTACTAATCACAGTTGTAAATCCAACCCTCCCTCCATTATTGGTTGATGTGTTTCTCTTTGCAGCGGCAGAAATGTCTTGCAAGGTTTATTGAGCTACCATCTTGTGACTGTCTATTGATGTGGTACCATGTAGCTCTGGAATCCTAGATCTGTGGGGGGTATTGTCATTGGAGTAAAACAATACAGCACATTGCAATACAATCCAAAAGAGCTAATGGATCCACCCATGGGTAATATAGAAGCATTTCGGTACACGCATTGCACTTTTTGGACATTTTGTTTTGTTACATTCTTGAGATTGTTTTGGGACTTAATTACCATCAATCATTTGTGTGTAATTTTATGAGGGAGCTTTGAGATACTAGCCATATTTTCAACTTGACGTGTCACCTTTGGGTTCATTATTATATTTTGTGTACTGCTTCTTTAAGTATTTTCCTTTTGTTCTCTATTTTCAAAGAAAGGTTTAGAAACTGTATATGGATGTTATGTTTCACATGGAGTGGGCGAACATTACTAAAAGACTGAAAACCCTTACTGAAATAAGTAAAGATTTAGGATTTTTTTTTTATATTTCTGGCGTAATGTTTTGTTAGTTAGCATACTATTAATGCTGTGGTGCAGAGACACATCTGTGGAGTAACACATTTGGGGCTGGACTACAACATTTTGGGATCTGGGGGAACAGCTAACATCCAAACTTTTGACAGCTTTTGACACATTTCGCAATGAAGCAGAGAGAAAAATGTGTCGTATTAAATCATTGTTACGTTGTTACATTGTGAATTGTGGTTTATTCTATATCATTATTCTATGAATCATTCTGCTATCATATGTCACCTCAGGGCCTCAGGTTAATTCTATACATTCTGCTATCATATGTCACCTCAGGGCCTCAGGTTAATTCTATTAATTCTGCCATCATTTGGTCTTAGCTTTATGAGAGGGGGCCCTAAATACATAGTTTTTAATCACCCTTAGAGCTCTGGGTTCCAGGATCATCTGCCCTTTGTGCCCCTTTGGAAATGCAGTCCTGTCTGCTAGTTTGGACTCTTCAAAAGTTGAGCGAGTGGATAGTTAGAGTTGGACGGCTAACAGCAAACCGTCCTCAGACTGACATAGCGGTATCCGCTGTCCTGCCACGACGGCTACCTCAATAAGCATGTGGTTAATTCCGCATTTAAGTTGCATCATTTCCCTTGGATTTTCTCGGATCCCAACACTGTCAGTATGACCTGGGTTTAGTTTAGGCTTCTATATTTTAACATTACATATGGTTTTTTGTATGCACCTATGCTATTCATTATTTACATTCTATCTCTAGTAATAATTTATGCCTCTAATATTTTGTTTCCTTAGTATAAGGTCATGCCATATCATTATTGTTTTGGAGAATACTGAGCTTGGTGCTGTGAGCCTACATGATTGACCATCATTGTTACAGAATTCCATCCAAACTGCACAGATTCAATGTAAAATAGTTGTCAAACGGAAAGATTGATTTTTGGCCACAACCGAGCAAAACTGAGTTTCCTGGATGTTGTATCTGGATAGTCTAATGGTCTCAGATAGACTTTCTGTTACTGATCGATCTCCTTAATTCATGTTTCTGTTTGGATTCTCTCCTCCCTCACTTCACTTACTCCTGTAAATCACCCTTGGCTTACGTCTCTGTAAAATGTCCTCTTGAGGGTGTCTAGAAAAGGCATAATGTGCTCACATTATGCCAACTGCTAAACATGGTGGGGAATCCGTAATTGCTTGGTCGTATATCTTGTGGGGGTCATTAGGTCCAAAGATTGCTCTGTATGGCCGTATAACGGCCAAGGAATATGAGACAACTTTATAGGACCATGTGAAGCCTATGAGGCAAAAACTATTCCCTTATGATGTACCAATAGTTCAGTATAATAATTCATCCACCATGTTTAGCAGTTGGCAGCATACATTGTGGGCTGAAGACATCCTTTGGCTTTCTCCAAACATATGCCTGTAAAGATGTATGAACTAGGGCGAACGTAATATGATCTAATCAGACATTCATTAGTAATATGGTCCCATCAGCAGTATTACTTTTTCCATTCCTCAAGTGTCTAGTCTAGTAGTTGATTCTATGCTTTGCATTTGCATTTGGAGTTGATTGCTGTCCTTGTGTCTGCCAACACAAAGTCAAAGAAGTGTCACTACTAATCACTAAAATGCAACACAGTTTTCAGATGAACGTATGATTGAAAATGTACATGCTGTATGCCCCTCCCTCTCTCCTCCCTCTCTAATCCATCTTTTCTACTCCATAACTCCCTCCTGCTCCCCTCTTCAGTCTCCCAACAGGGTCCCCACCAGCGTAACCTCCTGAAGGAGCTACTGAGGGACTATAACCGTATGGAGAGACCGGTGGCCAATGACTCTCTACCCCTCACTGTCCGGTTCTCCTACACTCTTTTACAGGTCATGGATGTGGTAGGGACTCTCCCGTGTTAACCTTTGACCTTTTAGTCATTTAGCAGATGTGCAGTTAGAGGATACATCTTCAAAAAGCTAGATGGGACCACCAGATAACCCAGTCTATTGGGTACCTGGAAAGTGAAGAGCTTGACAGGGTTTGAGCATAGCCTGAAGACGGGAAGGAACAGTTCCCTTCGCCGTTCCATAGGGAATTCACTGTGTTCTTGTAGTGGGTCCAGGTTCCAACAGGAACCGCGTGGGGTATGTTGAGGAGCGAGTGACATGGGAGAACTTGATAGAAGAGGTTGGACGCCCGGATACGTTTGAGTGTTTTGGTAATGACAAAAAGGAGCCTCATCCACCGTAAGTAGCCACGGTCGGCATAGCAGGTGTCCGTTTGACATGTGTGAAGAGCCTCTGTGACACAGAGGAGCCAGTCATGGTTGAGAGGCCTGTGTTGAAGCCCGACTGGTCAGGGTTGAGGAGATCGTTCTGAGGAGGTTGACAGGAGAGTTGGTCGGAGACAGCACAGTGAACTGCTTTGTAAAGGAAAGACAGAAGGCAGAAGGGATATCGGTCTGTAGTTAATGAGGGTGTACTCACACACAGTGATTTGCTTGCTTACACACACATACACACAGGCAAATGACTTGCACTATCTGAACTGTCTTCATCATATTCCAGGATGAGAAAAACCAGATCCTCACCACTAATGCCTGGCTTCAGATGGTAAGTGTGAGTGCAAGTATACATGAATAGTTGATGCATTTTGTAACCAGAATAATGAATTTGTTAATATATATTTGATTCCGGTAGCAATGGTATGACCACTACCTGCAGTGGAACCAATCAGAGTACCCGGGAGTAAAGTCCCTTCGCTTCACTACTGACCAGATCTGGACACCCGACATACTATTGTACAACAGGTGGGTCTAACATCCATAATGTAGTCATGTGGAGTAAGTTCACTCCACATTTTCCCATCTTGCCAGTGTATGTATTGAATGAGCTCAAATAGTGTGAATGGTTTGTACATTGTGCATAAGGGTGGTCACGCATGTCTGCAACAGACAAATTATCCAACCCTGGACTGTCCCTGTTCTTCCCACCTGGTCATGTTACTGACCTAGATTAGGCTTAATAGACTATAGAAACAGCCCATATGAATTTATGAATGATTAATTTTAATTAATCTTAAACATCCCCCAGCACAGCCTGTTGAGGTCTGGTCTCCCTCCGAGCCTGGTTCCTCACTAGGTTTCTTTATACGATCTGTCCGCCATGGGGAGTTTGCCCTTGTCACTGTGCATCAACACTGTTGTTGCGTGTCTGTTGGGGTTTCAGGCTGGGTGTTTTTGTAAAGGCACATTGTGACATCCGCTGATGTTAATAGGGCTCTGCAAATATTGATTGAGACCATCACTGGTTGAAGAACAGTGAAGAGACAGTGGAGAAAGAAAACATGTTAGCATCCTGCAGGCCTGCTGACCTCTGTGTTGTGTCCTTAGTGCTCATGAGAAGTTTGATGCCACCTTCAAGAGCAACGTGCTGGTCAACTCCAGTGGCTTCTGTGAGTACCTTCCTCCAGGTATGTCCGACTTGAATTAAAAACCATGAATACTGCATGGTTTCAATAACAGCAGTTTCGGGTAATTTGGGCATATTCACAGATGCCAGGTCTCATGTTTTATTGGATGTTTGTGTCCCTACCGCTTGGCACGTCAACAAGTGGCGGGAACGACGCAGTATAACCAGGCATGCCCTGTTGCGGACCCGCCCCCCTTGACGCTGGAATTAGATGAGGGACATCTGTATGTTGGGAACCATTTGGGCACTTCTCTACTAATCTCTCCTTCTTTGTTCCTCCTTGCTCTTCCCTTGCTTTTCTCACCTACTACCATCACTTAATCCCCCCACCTCCTCTCCCCTTCTCTCCCCCTCTCTTCCTGGCCCAGGTATTTTCAGCAGTGCATGTAATGTGGACGTACGATGGTTTCCCTTTGACATCCAGCGCTGTGAGCTGAAGTTTGGCTCTTGGACATTTGATGGCTGGCTACTGGACCTTCAGATGAAGGAGGCTGACCTGTCTGGATACATGTCTAATGGAGAGTGGGAACTGTTGGGTGAGAGAATGCTGTCTGCCTTCTGACCCAGCCTGTCCCTCGTCTCTTACCCTCACACTTTGCTTTTCCATTCCTCTTAAGTATTTACCTCATAAACCCTTCCTGCTCCCTGTCGTTTTTTTTTGTCTCATCACCAATCTACCTCTCTTGGTTGTAGGCGTACCAGGGGATCGTCATGACATATTTTATGATTGTTGTACAGAGCCGTACTCTGACGTGACCTACGTTGTGACACTTCGGCGGAGAACTCTGTTCTACGCTCTCAACCTTCTCGTTCCCTGTGTTCTCATATCTTCCTTAACCTTATTGGTTTTCTTACTGCCAGCAAGATCGGGAGAGAAGATTGGTCTTGGTAAGAGGAGAGGGAATTGGGGTTTACAGTACTACGTAGGTATATGTGTACAGTACTACAGAGGTGTATGTGAACAATGCTATTGAGGTATATGTGTACAGTACTACAAATGTATATGTGAATAATACTACAGAGGTATATGTGTACAGTACTATATATGTGTACAATAATACAGAGGTATATGTGTACAGTACTATAGAGGTGTATGTGTTCAATACTACAGAGGTATATGTGTACAGTACTGCCCAACAAAAGCCTAATCGTTGTAACTAAGCCTAGAGTGAAACAGATTTTTTTCGATTGTCCAGCTTATAACATATAAACTACAAAGTCTTCAACAGGTTATTTTATGCATAATATTTCTCCCCAGTTTTTTTTCTATGAACCAAAAATTCTGATCCGACACTATGCCTTTGTATTGTCATTAATAGCTAGAAAGAGTTTACAATGGCAAACAGTCGTAACTACGGTCTCTTAATGACTTAATTTATGCATCTTGTCTTTATTGTTTATTTTCAATAGTAGGACATTGTTTTATTTTCTTGTTTGTATTTCTTTTTAATCCCTCCTTAACTAGTTGATCTTCATTATCTAATATAAACATCTTCTTCATCCTCACGTTTATTAAATAAAATAAATAAATGAGGAAATGAACACTAAGTTGTTTTAAAAATAGACTATAGACTATAAAAAAGCTATATCTTAAACTAAAATTACTTGTAAATTGCTGGCTGTGCTTGTTAGAGGAGGGACATAACTATTTACATGCTTGTCCCTGCAATGTTACTGTGTCGTGACTGCTTTCATTCAGGGGTATATGCTACTTAATGTGTGAAAGGGGCTTATGACTTTATATTTATTTAGCTAGTTTTTTAAACTAGGGGACACATTTGGGGTGAAGTTAAAATCCGAAAGGGGGAGATGTAAATGCATTGAAATATATTGGCAGGGCGAGGCGCAAGTCAAGCACATTGACATTGTCAGTTCAGTAGCTAGCATAGGCATAGTCATTTTGATTTCCTAAAATCATGAATAACTGCATGATACAGAAAAAGTCCCAACGAAAACATTGCTATTTGGATTATTTGATATATACTTGAACATACACAATCACAAGTCCTCAGGGAGCAGGTAGGCTAACCATATTGTTAATGCTAACCACTGAATTACAGAAGCTGGTCCGGTTATAATGTGGCTATAATATTTGCTTTCGTTTAATGGTCTGCTGCTGTTTATATACTATGCAGGGTATTTGCGTTTAACAATACTAAACTAGACCGGCGTATCTACACAGAATGCGGGACAATACCAAGCACGACAGGGGTATCAGCACACATAAACATTGGTC
>JACXGK010005953.1:0-30675 GCA_016801125.1 Novumbra hubbsi
GAGACGCCAAGTCAAGGACAGGCTCACAGTGCATTCTAAGCCATGAGACGCCAAGTCAAGGACAGGCTCACAGTGCATTCTAAGCCTGAGACGCCAAGTCAAGGACATGCTCACAGTGCATTCTAAGCCATGAGACGCCAAGTCAAGGACAGGCTCACAGTGCATTCTAAGCCATGAGACGTCAAGTCAAGGACAGGCTCACAGTGCATTCTAAGCCATGAGACGCCAAGTCAAGCACAGGCTCACAGTGCATTCTAAGCCTGAGACGCCAAGTCAAGGACAGGCTCACAGTGCATTCTAAGCCTGAGACGCCAAGTCAAGGACAGGCTCACAGTGACGATAAAAAATATTATTTATAGAGGTTCAGCAGAAAAGGGAAACATTTGCATTGGTCTCAGGCCCAAAGTTAATCTGATCAAATGGACTTAGAGCACTCCTCATGAAGATTTGAATTGAATACACAACTATGAAAAATCTATTTCATTAAAGTTTTTGCCAAAGATCAATCTCAACCAAGAAAAACAACATATTCTAGTGTCTACTTCCTGCTTTTTAATAAATCCACTATTTTCCAACCGAAGACACAAAGTCAATGTGGATAATAATGAAAGACATTTTAAGCTTTTAATAGGACCTCTTCCGTCCTCACATTCTCACATTGCTTGACGGATCCCTGCTCCTATAAAACATGTTGGGATGCTTACTCAGACCTAATTGCTCTGTTTCCATAATGGAAAAGCAAATGCGCCTGAATGGAGCTGATTAAGTTGCTTCTAGGAAGGAAGGCTAATGTTTATTGCTTTCAGTGGGCCTGTTAATCATCCATCTCCTTCTGTACTCACTCTTGAACTATCCCAGAGGAACTACTTAGTAGGGAAGAAAGTCATATCAAATCAAACTTTATTTATACAACATGTTTCCAACATTAAAATCCATTTAAAGGCTCATAGTAAAAAGACAATTAAATGCAAAAGGCCAATTGTTCTATATAAAGCATGAACAATGCTAAGTATTAAACAGAAATGTGTTTATTAAGACATCTAAATATGGCTAAGACATCTAAGAAGCACTCTAAAAAGCATGGCTAAAGCATAAATGTTCTGAACGTTTGTGACATTTCCAATGGTCAGCAAAGTGCTGCACAGTAATAAAGTAGGATAAAAGGAAAGACGGCAAAAGTGTGCCTGATGTTAACTTACTCATCTAAAGGGTAAAATATTTATCTGTCATTCCTCTGCGCTTCTTTTGGGATACATGTGGGGTGGCAGACTGAAGCCAAATACAGTATTATCATTTCTATTACATCTCTGTCTTTCATCTGTAGGCGAGATGAAATAGCTTGAAAGGCTAAAGCTAGCATAGAAGGCCACTTGTCTTATCATTCACTGTAAATATAGAGCTAATGTCAACAAATGCAGGCAAAACTTTGATGGTTAAGGGTTAAGAGAGATTAAAAGAATCACTTATCCAAAATGAATAAAAGGCAATGCACAGTTTTATAAAAT
Source organism: Novumbra hubbsi (assembly GCA_016801125.1). Classification (NCBI taxonomy): domain Eukaryota; kingdom Metazoa; phylum Chordata; class Actinopteri; order Esociformes; family Umbridae; genus Novumbra; species Novumbra hubbsi. Next base: position 1,506 of record JACXGK010005953.1, read on the forward strand.
GCTGTGATCTGCCGGAATGTGCCACTTCAAATCACTCAAGGAAACAGCAACATTTGCTTTAAAGGACAATCAAACAATATCTCACAAATACACCTCTGACCTAGTACATGCAATCGTTCATTATTAGAAACATTGTACTTTTCAGAATTGTACACTTCTTAAGTATTTGTGTTGACTGGTTAAACTCTCCTGAAAGTCAATCCTTAATATTCAATGTGCAAAGTAATTTCAATTTGTGAGTTTCTTATTTTATTAAGGGTTGTAAATGGGGATTAGCTGAGATTGCCCTTTGAAGATTTAGCCTAATAATATTTAAGGGTTGTCTTTGACACGCAGTAAGTATTCTGGTTCAGTTGTGATATGGTAATGAATTGTGATGTATTGAATCATAACATATGTATTGTATCGCAAGGTACTTGCCAGTATCCATCCCTACTATTAAAGGTGTTTATAGTATCAGACCAGAGTATGATTTGGAGTAAATGCTTACGCAAATTAAAAGGGTTTTGTTCATACTGTCATCGTATCACACCTGTTATATCAACGTCATTGCAAGTTTGTGATTTAAACTTAAATTAAGTAAAGCATTGTTACTTTTAAACCAATTTTATTATCTGAATGATACAATTCCTACAAGACAATAAGCCAGGAGTCCAGGATCTGAAGTCCAGGATCTCAAGCCAAGAGTCCAGGATCTCAAAACGATTGTCTCAGACTAAACAGTCGTGTCTCAGTAGAGCAATGGATTGCGACGTTTATTTAAAATACTGTATACAGCTGTCTTTGTGCTGTATGTCATATTTAATGTTCGGTGGGACCCCGGAAGAGTTTATCTGCTGCTGTTGGCAGTAACTAATGAGGATCCTAATATACATTCTCTGAGTCCTACTAAAGCTTGTTGACTGTTCCATGTGCTAGAAGCTCCACTAGTGACATTGAACTCCTATCCTATCACTAGGGGAGGTGAAGCTGGGACCATGCGTTTGATGCTCTTGCACGTAGATGCTCAATCTCAGCATATAACCTACCCAGTTCTGACTCTTCGTAACCAAGCACAAAGTCCATCGCTACTGAAATCTAACGTTATACAGCCTTTTAAAAAACATTCATCTTGGGTTTAAAAATGCGAGTGAAAGGAGCTTTTAGCCCCACAGTAATGTCCGCCTGCTGTGCGTCCTACCCCGGGTGAATGTCACCAGAGAGACAGGTACAGTCATCCACGGGGCAGACCTTTGGTTGTAGGAATAGCTTTCGGTTCTGTTAGGCTGCTGTCATGGAAACCCCAGCCATGTCATGGGGAGAGAGCAGCCGGGTCCCAGTTACCAGGAAACCACTGAAAACAACCCTGTGACGGGCAGAGGGAAAGCACACGTGGAATGTAGCTTCTGTGGTCTTACTGTTGAGAGCCTTTCTTCAGGCTGTGGCAGTCACAGAATTTTTGCCCTACACATTTGCCATGTAGGACATTTTGGAACCTTCCAAAATGTTAACTAATAGAAAGAAATAGGCTTGGGCTTTATTCTTTGCATCGGCTGGGAATAAAGTATGGATCCGCTGAAAATGTCATTTGATATGGTACGTCTGAAATAACATGACTTTTCTGACATGACTTTATCGGCTGGACAGGAAGAACACATGTGCTCGGTGTGCATTTCAATAGTCAACTGAGGGTTTTCTTTCCCACGGATTTGTTTTGAATTATGACATCTAGGCTACTGTGGCTCTAAGAGGAATGTATTTGACATAAAGAAGCTGGTTACAGCAGGGCCAATCAAAACTCTGCAGTCAGAAAGGACTGTATATAGAAATGTCTGGACTGATAAGAACCCTTACTTTAGTCAATGCATCAACCAGCTGGCAATGAGTGAAAAGTGATATTTCATTGGAACTCAGTAAACCCCACTCCTCCATGGCCACCCAGTCCTTCACATGGGAACCGACAGCTGCCACAACATAGAAAATCAACTGAAATAGAGGAAGATAAATGATAGGAAGTTTAATATATTTCCCCCTATATTAGCATGCTCCAGAAATAAATCCAAAGTAAATATATTCTGTGTCAGCCTACTTATTGGTAAAACATATACAAGCCCCATAACTCCGTGAGCAGCCGTGAATAACAGGGGAAACAGAAAAGCTCTCTTTTCTGATCCAGCCTCAAGCTGTAAGGTGTTTAGCTGATGCTTTGATCCAGAGAGACTTGCCGTCCAGCATGTGTCCATGTTGGTGTACAGGTGACCACGGCCGTAGTCACACAGGGTTTTCAGTCTCAGGCATCAAACCCTTAACGTTGGTATGCCATCCTTTAGTGCCATCCTTTACCAAATGCTCCAGATAATAATGCAGTTGGTTTCATTTCTCTGACATGGTTTTCTGACATGCATTATCCACACAGCTACATCTAGCCTGTGAGCCCTAACCGCATAAACAAGGCAGTGGTAAAATGATTACTTTGCTGTTGCTATTATGCTCATTGAACAGCAGACATTATTCTCCATTTAGTTCTGTTAGGCCATGATACAGATCACCATGTTTTGCTCAAATCTTTTATAAAACTTTTGTCAAATGTTTGAGAGAATTCTGTCATTTCTTTGGCGATATTCCATCCCAAATTGATGAAACTTTCCCAACTTGTCTTCCATTTGTAATTTAAATCAGCTTTAACACAATTTGGCAGACTGCAAATTATTGAAATTGGCCATTTCCACATTTGGGCCAGTCTGTAGCCACCGGTAACGCGTTGGGCTCTTGTTTTCCAGGGCCTGGTACCCTGAGTGGACATTCATTTGTCATTATGACATCTCTCCACCCAGCTGGGGTGTGGTTTTAACATATCCTACCCAGAGATGTCGAACACAAACATATTGTATATCTCCTGCATTTTTTAGATGAATGGCCTTTAATGGTTTTGTGCTGTTTATTACTCCCCATGAAAGCTACAAATAACTGTAACTGTACAAGCGCTGTTTGTAAAATAGTTTACTGCTGAAGATGACTACAGTGGGCTCTCTGCCTCCTAAGACCATACCAGGATATATTTTAATGGTTTGTGCTAATAGCAGCAGGTTTTTTTTTTTGGGGGGGGGCTGTTTAATCTTTAAAGTTATATGAAGCAAAGTCATGGGACATATTATCTGGCTGATCAAATCACAGCACGGAGGCAGGAGTGGAGAGAATCTTCTATAAACGTTAGGGTGGAGCCAATCTCCCATGAGCAAATTCAATATAACACAGAGTCTGTCAGGATAGGCTGAGATACGTGAAATAACAGCAAGCATGGTTGCATATTTATTGGTCACATGGTTGAATCGCGAATGAGCGATAGTGGTGCTTAATCGGGGGGCTGTGACTTCACCTTCAGCAACATCCACATTAGGGGACATATAATCAACAACATAGCCTCTGACCTGGGTATTCCCCCATCAGTTTACTGTACAAACTCAGTACCCTTAATAAATACCCATCCAGGTTAGCAAGAATGCTAAAACATACAGCAGGTGAAATTAAATGTTGAACATGTCACCATTTTTCTCAGAACATATATTCCAAAGGTGCTATTGACATGACATTTTTACCAAAAGTTGGTAACAACCCAGGTAATCCATGCGTACAAAGAAACCAAAACAAATGAGCTCAGAAATTAAGCTATGTGTAATAATGTGAAATGACACCGGGAAAAACACATAAAGAAAGGGAGGTGCAAAAAAGCATGGAAAGCCAAGACAACAGCCGAAATCAGTAATTAAAAAGCAATCCAGCCCCTTGTCCGTGCAAACGAATACCATCTTAACATCAGCGGAGGGGGTAATAGGACACAGATTTTCTTTGTAAATATTTTGTTATACCATTTAGAGAGAGATGGTAACAGTTATTTGAATACTCGAAATTAAGTTAGTATTCAGTAGGCTGTTGGATCTAAAAGAGGGGCTAAAAACGGTATTTAGATAACTATCTTCTCTAGACGTCTTCTCTAGAGTTGAGGGCAGCTACTGCTGTTTCTCTCTTCCTCTCTTTCTCTCTTCCTCTCTTTCTCTCTTTCTCTCTTCCTCTCTTCCTCTCTTTCTCTCTTCCTCTCTTTCTCTCTTCCTCTCTTCCTCTCTTTCTCTCTTCCTCTCTTCCTCTCTTTCTCTCTTCCTCTCTTTTTCTCTTCCTCTCTTTCTCTTTTCCTCTTTTCCTCTCTTACTCTCTTTCTCTCTTCCTCTCTTCCTCTCTTTCTCTCTTCCTCTCCTTCTCTCCTCCATCTGTGCTCTTGCTCTTTCCTCACACAAATGGCCAATGGGCAGACGTGTAATGATAATGACACCTTTCCCGTTATGTAGTACTGCTCATGTTAAAATGCTATCGTTATGTAGTAATGCTCATGTTAAAATGCTATCGTTATGTAGTACTGCTCATGTTAAAACGCTATTGCTATGTAGTACTGCTCATGTTAAAACGCTATCGTTATGTAGTACTGCTCATGTTAAAACGCTATCGTTATGTCGTACTGCTCATGTTAAAACGCTATCGTTATGTAGTACTGCTCATGTTAAAACGCTATCGTTATGCAGTACAGCCCGAGGTTAAAACTGTGTAAAGTTCCTACTTTTTTTTTTCTTCAAATATCCAATTCAAAATAATACATTTTAAAAATACTATTCTAATAACAAAACATACTGTTGAAATAAGCAACTCATGTCCAATGCACATTCCTGGTGCCCGTGCGCGTTTATGCCATTGCCGTTTATGGTATTTATTTTCCCTCAGCAGAAATCCTAGTTGACGTTGGGCTCTGTGGTGTTACAGTGGTGTGAAGACGCTCGAGGCTGCCAGGGCATGGGTCCAACGACAAAATAACACATCCCACTGGTAACCGGACAGAACCTGAAGTGACATGCTAGTCACAGAGCCCTCAGTTGCTACCAGACTGGGAACTAGGAGGCCCTGGCAGCTGGCCCTCTCAATGCTCCTGACTGTGGAGGAAGAACAGCTCTTCTTACTTGGTGTGATCGGCCAAACGACGGACCAAACCACCCTAAGACATCTGAGCCAGCCGGCACACAATGGCATTACCAGGATGCCACAGATATGCCATATGGCGAGGGACATTTCTAAGGTTACAAACTCAGTGCCACCGAATCACCGCAGTGTATCAGCCAGCGTGTCAGTAGTCGGGGAGAGAGCTCATAAAGTGCCCCTTGCAAGGCAATCGATAACTGTGGTCAATAACCATGGATACATGAATTTGTAATGAAACTAAGACAGACTGTGTTTGCCTTCCATCTGGCTTTGGTGGAAGCAGGTCCTGAAGAGAAATATGACCATAAAGGAACAGTGACTTAATCAGTAAATGGCACCGACAGAGAACTGAGCAGAAGCAGTCTTTTTTTGTATTATTATTATCTAAGAAGCTCCTGGCTCCTTGCCATTGAAATGTGTCACTTTTGAAAGGGGTCTGTGGGGCCTAGGTCCTGGGTAGGATGGTGTGGAGATCTATGTTATTTTGATTCTATGACATGACAACTAAGAAGTGGGGAAAATAAGTAGCATATTAACCCAAATGGTAGAGAACATACTGTGTAGTAAACCCCAGCCACGCATTCAACAGAGATATCATCTGACTGGGAATCTAGAGAGGAATTTAAGACTACGTGGGCACTATGTGACCCATGTCATTATAACCACTGCATGGATTTCAAACTTGGAATTGCATGGATAACCGAAGTATGATAGTAACGGTACTTATAGATTATAAACATAAAAATACAATTTTACATATCACAGACCATAACTGGAGCTTTAAAAAAGGATTTTGTTAATCGTAAAAGTCCCAGACAGCGTCTTTAATAGAGGTGACATAAAGAGGATCAAGGATGCGATGTAGTTCACTGATGAAAAATCTCTCCAACAACACATCTGTATTGTTAGAATGAATGATTTAATGTTTAATAAATGGTGTTGTGTTTATTTTGTATTTATAGCCTCTCAGCACCAGCTACTGAATTATAGCCGCTTTTCTCTGGGAGAACGATAGCGTTCAATCTCATCGTACAGTACCGATCTCTCTGCTTTTTACAAACTTTTTGGACAATAATGAACATTAACAAACTTTTAGACTTAGACTCTTAGACTTCTTTAGACATTGAACAAAAAAAGTCTAACAAATGTTAATAATCCGCAAAGATTGGATGATGTCCAAATATAGTCATAACACGTGCCGACAGTCTCTTCACATTTGAAAAAGTTACTCACCTAACCCAGGTACAAAAGTGTTGAGGAACAGGCATATGACTGCTACTGGGAATGGCATGTATGGAATAGCAGCACGCAAAGGTCCTTTCTTCTCTCGTACTTGGACCACAACTCCACTGGAAGTAACTCCCTTTTCATTCATCTCGGTGTCTTTCTGGTCCATTTGGAAAAATTTCACCTAAAGCGTGAAATATTTACCACACTGTTGATTCTCTATAACAGTCCCCTGCTCAACCAGGACGCGCACTCCAATTCGAAGATGATCAACTGTGCGAAGTGGACACAGTACACGTATGTCAGCTCCTACGCGAACACCAGCGGACCACTGTAGGCTACACAGCCTGGAAGATTTAAAGCGGCAGCGTCCTGCATGGTGTTTTAAAATACTTTTATTTAATAGCACTGAGGTGGCAAATAAAAAACATTAATGCAAAAATATGGAGTACACATCTAATGGACCAGTCACATGTTTTGTTATGAGTCTTATGTGTCTTTATGACTTTTGAGTCTTTATGAGTTGTCATTGGATACAAGAGGTTGAATGACAGCTCCGCCATACACTCCAGCATTGTGACCACATACTTTGTTTGTTTTGACTTGTTCACAGATTCAGTTATGTTCTGATTTTTGAGGCTGTGCATTTGGGGCGTAGGTGAACTATAATGTTAGGGGTCCATCTGTCACGTCCATCATCTGTCAGCTTTGACTTTGAACGCGGTTCCTCTTAGCTGATGCAATTGTCAGTGTTTGACAAGACAAAATAATTAGTTAGCACCCAACTAATAAAGCCTATTATTTACATTGCAAAAGCCGTCTTACATGCATTTGAATGCTCAAGTTGTTGCATTAATATACAAATCTATTAGATGACACCCTGGTCTCAGATCAACGCATTACACTATAGAAAGCCAGATATGAACATCTGGTGGACCTTCACTGCTGCTGTTAGAAACACTCAGATATCATATTCACATAGTGTACATTAAAACCTAACAAAAAAACTGCTTCGTATGGCACTTAAAGAGTATCCCTGAGAGGTTTTTATGCTCCATACATATATCTAATTTTGCCTGCATCGTCTTGTTGACATGATAACTCTGTAATGCATTATATAACATCAGAAATACCTGGATATAATCATCCCCATGTACTACTGTGTTCAATTCTGTGAATGAGTGTGCGATTGTTTGTAGAAATGTAGCCTTAATACTGTATTTTACTGAGACTATCCACCCTTTAACAGATAGCATTTCAAAAGGAAGGGACATGAAAATTCAGTTGTCAACTCTGAGTTACTGTTATAACCCTCCCAAGGTTAAGTCACTGTACATCACCATAAGGTTGCCTAGCAACAGGAAAAACTGTAGATGGAAGGGGCCATATTGATCTGGGGGGTTTTGTTGCTGTATATCGCCTCATGTTCTGTGTCAGGAATTTGTTTTTTGCTGAAGTCTCTGTAACACAGCCCAAAAGCATTTCAAACATTCAGATTTTAAAAAATCAGTTGTTATTACAAGATTTATGAAAAACACATGTTATGAATGGTTATTACAGCAGCACCAACTGCATACATTGGTTAACTGTATACAGTTGTCACTTCATAATTTTTCTACACATTTACAAACGTCCTTGGACATAACCCTTTGCATATAAGAAGAAGTGAGAGAAAGCAAAAGAGTATGAGAGAAGAGAAAATAAGAAAGAGCGTTTCCTTCACCATTACTGTCTTTTCCTACTCAAAACATTCCTCAGTATTTCCAGCAGACTATTCTTGTGTCACAGTGTCTAAATGTCCAGGTTATAACTGAGACAGTGACAAAGTGCAAACAGGTTAAAAAGGTCAGGGTTTCAGAACATATTTTTAAACGGTTTACAGTGCATTTTAAAGCTTTAGCTAATAAAAAGCAATTATTCCACTTCTTTTTACAGAAAGAGGTGCCATTGTTGACTGAGGGGCCACGGTCAAAGTTGTCAATCACCCCCTGACAACCTGCCCCATCAAACTCGTCCTCTCAAGGCCATATCTGGAGAACAGCCAATCCATTAAAGGTACCTGCCTCATTAATACCTCCCTGATCACAGGTTGCATCTCCCCTGACACTTGACACGTCTGATATTAAAAAGGCCACTGGTATCTTGTCTCTTTTTTTGTGTGCTGTTTCCGAGAAACTCTCAGAACATTATGCTCCTCCCTAACTAGTCAGATTTCAAGACGAGTCACCTAACCGAGACCAGTCTCGTAAGGGGTCGACATACATTGAAAACATTTAAATATGTATTTTTTTCTACACAAAATGTTCATTAGTAATACATATTCATTAGTATTTGCATGAAACTATAACCATCTTGTTCAAAAAAATCCTTGGATTAACTTTCGCGTTTTCAAGAATAACTTTCACCCATCTGTCATGATACGCTGCGACTGACGGAGTTGTTGGTCGTTATGTTTCCCATTGCGTGCTGATATTATTGGAGCTGGGATGTTGCCAATCAAAACAAAACTGGCAGACGGTTAACTTTGCAGCCTTCGTATTTTACCTGGCAAGTTGATGTTACTGGGTTACTGTGAATCTGTTTCTGCTCCATGGGTTTTCACTATAGTTGACCCCTAGGGCACAGTTCCAGAACCTTTTCTCTCTATTCACTAGGTCACTTGGCTCTGTCATTTGCTCACCTCCGCTCACTCCACTGGTTTCAGGACATGGCTTGGATCTCCTACGAGACCATTGTGCGTGCCTACAGAGCAGCAAGGGAACTGCTCCTACCTTTTCAAGCGATGCTCAAACTTTTAATTCACACCCAATTCTTGGCCACAACACCCCTAAGATTCTGCTCTGCTAAGTCGATGCTCTTTCATTGCACCCCAATGATTCAACTTGCCCTTAGACAGCTTGGACAGCAAACATAATAATTAGCTCAGATAAGTACACATAGGAGGACACCACAATGGACACATACAATATTCCGTTGGCAACGCAGATAAGTTGCAACTTGAGATGAGTCATCAAACCGAATTAACAGTTTTGAGAGCCCAGTACACAAACACCAACCGTTGCCAGACAGAACCAATAGGACAAACAAATCTGTCAAATCAGGTTTTCCTTCATTAGCCAATAAGAAGAAAATATTTGAAAACTGGAGATGTGCAAATGAGACAGATGTTTCTTTATATTTATATATATGCATTTTGTTTTTCTTTGACCATTAATACATACACTTCACAAAAAACATGCCAAACGGCATTTTCTTTCAGTGTCTTCAGTGTTCCTTCAATGTGTCTCAAAAAATAAAGTTGCTTTCTAAATTATAACTGACAACTGAGGATCACCTTAACATTTTGCATGTGAGACATTCATCAGCTTGTCATGCATTTACATCAACAGAGTACTTAAAATTATTGGCATTGCCAGCTCATTTTTGCACCAACAGGTGCTTTCAACCCCAGATAGAACAACATTATGAAATGTTGTTTTTCATTGGCTTTTAAGCTTCAAACTCATCTTCAAAGGGCAGAGTAATGCACACCTTGTGGGGTCAGGTATTACAATGTTTTAATTATATAACACCCCCCTCAGATTATACAAAGCTATTCGCTTTGTCCTCTAGTCTCCATCCACAGCTGTAGGGCAAATGCAGAGTAAGCGATCATAGGTTTGATACCAATTGGACCGCCAGTTAAACTGGAAATTCTGATTACAATTCAAAGGAATCACAGAGAAAAGGGCACCTCAGGAATGCTTCTTGAATGCTGAACAAGGTTATCCTAGTGTCTAACAGGCAGGGTTAGCATTGTTGAGAATGAGTGTCTGGGTGACAATGATGTACGATTACAATGAAACAAGATTACATCTCAATAGTTCTGTTGATGAGATTACAGTAAAGTGCACAGGCCTTTATATTAGCTGTGGGTGCTTTGAGTGAAACAAACAATGTAGAGGAAAGGCTAACGTGTCTACAGTGGATTGCGGGAGTGCCCCCTTTAACATGTTATAACCCCATCTTAAGTCCAAGCTGCATTGTGCTCTACATAAATCTATTGTTTCACAGCATCTATAAACTGGAACTGACACTGCTTGATCTATTTCATAGAAATGAAATACAAGTGATTATAACAAACTGTTTTATGAAATTCATACTCAAAAAAACCTATTTATATGAGATTTTAAAAAGAGGTTAGATATTTGACACACACATCCGTTATGTATTAAGTACAAATTAATATATTCATACAATGACATGTTTTATGTTGCATCTCCACCGCCAATGCTTCTCTAAATTACTGTAAAATGATATGTAATTGGTTGACTTTCTGAAAAAGGCTAAACACTTCAGTTGGTAAAAGATATTGTCTCCACGACATGTGCAGCAATTAGGACTAGACAGTGGCATAACGAAGTCATGTTCCTTTGTGTTTCTAGAACCGAAACAGGCCCCTATGTTTGGATGGAGCTCAATCCGCCGTTCTCCTCTGGCTTTGGTTTCCGCATGCGCTATCGGCCCGCGCTGTCAGCGCGAGCTGTCATACGCCCTGCACTCAAACGGCAGCGCACAAACGGTTCTGTGTGCAATTAAATGCAAACTCTTTCTCTGCCTCTCTCTTTCTGCCCCCGCCTGTAATGCTATGGTGTTCATTTATTTAATGTGTCAGTGAAAGCTGACATCAAACGGTGGCGAGTGTGGGTTTTGTCTGTGACCCCATGGTCTGTATGATGCCGATAGTACCCTAATGCGCAGAATGCCGCAACTGGATAATTTGTGTGGTGTATGTGCGACCATCAACCACACAGTGAACACCGCAGCATGCTCTGCAGAAAACAGCGCTATTACTGGAATCGGGTTTGTCCTCTTTCTACGTTTTACAAAAACAACAGGTTCTCTTCAGAAATACTCTGGCTTACTGAGAAAAGCCAACCTCTTCTCTCCATCATCAATTTTCCCAGAATTTGGGTCGGCAGTATATGTTAGTAGTGGTCAGTAGGGGACAGAGCATCTGCCCAGCAACCTCAGAGGGGCGGTGAATGAAAGATGTTGTTCTGTCCGTGAGCTACGCTGTTCAGCCCCAATGATCCCATGTTGCTGATTAAAATACGTGTTGTCAGCCTTACTTACCTAGTAAAGTAACGTTGTAAAAAGGACTTCTCTTAGCAAATGAGATTCTGTAGATATTCTGAATTGTTAGATTGGGATTTGTAATCAGGTAATTGCTCCAGTGATCACAGAAAACAATTCCAGGAGACTTATTAAAAGGAGTGCTGGATATCAAGTATTTCGGACAAAGAAAAACAAAACAGAAAACAAAGCAAAATGCATCACCATGATCCAAACAGATTAAAAGGTCAATGAATAAGTGGTTCAACTGGTTACTTTAAATTACATCTTGAAATGACAGTGTAAACTAATATAATACATGCTTTGACCCTGAAATGGAAATGTATTTATCCGCAATATTCGACTATTAACTGCGCTGGAGTTATTGTCTATGTGTGTGTATTTACAGCAATGTCCCAGCTGCTCGATACAGTAAGTTTCGAGTAAATTTGTTCTCAGTGCCTACCAATGATGTATCGTGCCGCATTCTCTTTCAGCAGCTAAGGCACGAATCATACTTTCAACTTCCAGCACTTGATGAAGCAGACATGTTGCAAAATGATAATTTTGACTATTTTAATATAGTGTTTATATTTACTTGAATCATTTGCATGTTCGTTTGTTTCCTGTCTGTTTAGAAAGTGGCCCTATTTTATTTATCTTGTTCTGAGACAGAGACGTCTTTGGAGCTGTGTGAGGCCAGTCTGCAAGGAAATGTTGCTCTGACAGATAAACACATACCAATGCCAATATAAATATTAGGTTGTTCGTCTAAGACTATTCTGCCTGAGCCCCTGACATTATGTGGATGCATATGGTAAAGATATGGTTGGTGGAAAAAATTTACAGAAAGAGAAGTACTATCCACTGATTACGTTTACTCTCAATCAGTTCGTAAATAATAACATGTCTCATGTGGTTATAATAAGGCTTACTACCAAGAGCACCCAGGGTGAAATAAAGATGGGCTCAAACAATGACCTGTAATGTACAGTTCTGTATGGTACTGTACCGTCAGCTTAGCTGGGCGCATACAATGACCTGTAATGCCCAGTTCTCTATGGTACTGTACCGTCAGCTTAGCTGGGCTCATACAATTACCTATAATGCACAGTTCTGTATGGTACTGTACCGTCAGCTTAGCTGGGCTCATACAATGACCTGTAATGCACAGTTCTGTATGGTACTGTACTGTCAGCTCAGCTGGGCTTATACAATAACGTGTAATGTACGGTTCTGTTTAGTACTATAAGTTCAGCTCAGCTGCTGGTCTGTGAGAGAACAGGGACATCTACTGGTGTCTTGGGTATGGCTGGCACTGTTTTGAACCTAGTTCGGTGGTATTATGATTTAAACAGTCTTTGTCATGATCTATTTATTTTCAAATTTAATACGTGCAAAAAACCAGATCTGCTTCCAGTGGACACAACTCAAAATATAAATTGGTATTTAAAACATAAAAAAAATTATTATTTAAAATGACAAAAAAACTTTTCGGCAATGGGTTTGACTTGAACAAAGCTCATATGAATCATAGTAGACATGCTTTTAATGTCCATGTAGACAGTTGCTGCCTAAGAGCTGGCTGAGAATGTGATCTTAAGCCAATACACTTCTAATGTACTTGCGCGCGGGAATCACCTAATACCGAGAATAATATCGTACTGAAATCAAGCAGAACTTAAGCATTATCTGATGTCCTACGATAACAGACCAACTGAAAGACCCCTCTGCATCAACACAAACCACAAGGAAGAACAACACACTTAAAGGTACCAAACCGAGCAGACCTTCACACAGCCTGGGCCCACTGCCGAGAGATGAGAGACCCGATGGTTGGGATACGTGGTCTTCTTCGCAGTCTGGTTTGGGCGTTGAGCAGTAGCTTCTCTTCTGACCTCTGGCCCTCTTTCATAGCCTGTGCAATTTCATTAGTTAATTCTGATGCAAGATAAAGGAACTTTTTATACAACTTAAGCCACATCATTATACTCTGTGCCGGAGCGGTAGAGACCAGAGTGTCTCTACCGCTTTGTTTATGATGTTTATGATGCTTGATAAGGGTTGATAACATGTTTATGATGCTTGCTAATTTGTTTATGATGCTTGCTAAGGGTTGATAACATGCAGGAAAATTATTCTCAAAATTGGACTTACAAACAGTGGGTGGTGAGCATATGGAACGTGTTATATTTACATAAATGTATTTAATTGTGTAGCTGTAGTTATTGTGAGTTACAAAAGATGGTGCTTTGGGTAATTCTCCTTAAGTATCTAAAATGTATGATTTAGCTTAATGAAGTCAAGTTATAGGTACGTTAGATATGCCAATATACAGGCAACACTGGTATGTAACGATAACAAATGATTTAACAGTGTTTTAAACTGTGGGAAGGTAAAACACAAAAAAAACAAGGATAGATTGCTGTCATACATGATTCTGACAATGTATGCTTGACATGAATTGATGAAGCTTGAATGCCAAGAACGAGCAAACAACTGTGGATCTGCATGGGGTTTCATACAGCCAGACGAACTGGGATCGGCTACCAAGGATGCAGGTCAGAACAATCTGCTCTTCTCTAAAGACACAAAGCATGAGACAGTGACAGTGACATATCTTAGTTGTGTTTCAAGATGAGATAATGTCAGTAGAGACATATTCATGTTATGACCTCTAGATCAAATAAAAGGTCTATCAAGTGCCCTCATCCAATCACCCAGTGGCTGTGGAGTAATTGTCCCTTATAAACTGAGTTGTTCTGGTCTGGCTCAGGGTTATATTTAGCTTCAGGGAATCATATTGAAGTAGTAAAGGTCAGAAGGTTCAAACATGTCATGACCACTGTACCCAAACTGGGTTTATTTTTATTTCCCTTGACCCTAAGAAGAAGGAAATAACAGTGCCATAATGTCCGTCTACAAACTATGTTCATTACTGGATGTCCTTGACCCAAGTGACTTAACCAAATGGTGGGAAAGCAGAAGCAGGGTGCATCCCCTAAATATCCTTCGGGGGAAATGCTTTTTAAAATACTTTTTAGGAGAATCATTTATCTGATTCTAATCTTACAATCAGATTCGAACAACTTGTTCTTTCACATTTTGATTGGCTATTTTACACAGTTGGAGACATTCCGTGCTATTAACACAACCGTTTCACACTTGACAATTTCAGACATGACCATTTCAGACATGACCATTTCACAGATGACAATTTCAGACATGACCTTTTCAGACATGACTATTTCAGACATGATAATTTCAGACATGACCATTTTACACATGACCATTTTCCACATGACCATTTCAGACATGACCATTTCCCACATGACCATTTCCCACATGACCACTTCAGACATGAACATTTCTCACATGACCATTTCAGACATGACCATTTCCCACATGACCATTTCCCACATGACCACTTCAGACATGAACATTTCTCACATGACCATTTCAGACATGACCATTTTAGATATGACCATTTCAGACATGATCATTTCAGACATGACCATTTTAGACATGACAATTTCAGACTTGACCATTTTTAGACATGACCATTTCAGACATGACCATTTCATGTCCACAGGAGTCCATAACGTTAGTGGACTGACCACTATGTGGAGCCATTGGTTCATATTACCAAAGTCATGAGGTATTTTATTTCTGTTTTTTCAAACAGAAATAAAATAAGAAATCCACATTTCCGCATGGTTAGCTTTGAATTGGAAGTTTTTTGTTCAGCTTCTGTTAATCTGTGGTGTGACATTAACATAAACTCTGAACCAGACATCTAACTTTATGAACCATAAAAAGGCCTGAGCGTGAGTAGTAACTCAAACCGTCCCTCACGCTCATCTCATCCGTCACACCCTCACCCTGATTCTACACACCAGTGTTGTCTTGTCTCACCCCCACCAGGCGTCTCTCACCCCCTTGACTCTCCTGCTCATCGACTAATATACATGAACCTCTGCCCAGGAATCGTGCCTAGTGAACCCCTGCCTGTTTATACTACCTGACCTTTGCCTGCCGCTTCAGGTGCATTATAACTGGTGCATACTCATAATGATATATTCATTCTCAACCCACTATTAAATGCAATATAACTGTCATTGAGTTCCCCTTATTCAATTTAATTCAAGCCTGTATTACCATATCAATGTCACTCAGGGTCTACTTGAATCTACTCATGAACAAAGGGATCTTTTGTCCAAATCCAAACATCCTGCCAATATTCTTTTCCTCACAGGATAGAAGCTGGAGATAGGAGAAGGTGGAAAACAGGAAAATACAATTCAGTAAAAGGCTGGGCCCGATGGATTTTTTTTTTTCTACTCCGGACTTCGCTATTTCTGTCATGTTCGGCGCCAAGCTTGTGGAGGGTTCAGGGGTTCCGAGGGTGTCAATCATTGTATCCGTTTTAGTGGATGTCATTCATCATCACAATCAGTCCCCCATGGAAGATAAATACTATTTTCTGTGGGAAATTCAGTATTCAATGATTCCAGACTTCCTGAGGTTTATTGTCATCGTGGTTGGCCAACATCCAACTGCTTAGAATGTATCTATCTAATATAAGTTTGTAGATCTACAGTCTGCCATACACAGTGAAGACCTTTGTATGACATAACCTAGGTATAAACCTCCAAAGGTAGTTCTTCTCTTTGAAGAGGAACATAGTGACTTCCACTCATGAGATGGTTCCAAGATCTTTCCCAGTATCTTTGTATTACATATGTTGGCTATCCAGCTGGCCAAAATTCCTAAGTTGACCCTGGACCATCCATGACTTCCTCTCTAAAAGGGACAGTAGTCAAAGTTGTTGCCCAACGTAGGCTTGGTTTATGTACGGTATACATGTATTCGGAAAGAGGTTTTGAAACGTGGATTTAAACGATAAATACATGATGATCATTATTTATTCATTCAGTTTCATTCATTCATGGGAAAATCTATCAGTCACAATCTGATAGATTGAGCGTACGGTAAAGACGCCCTCACACTTCAAATAGTAGCTAAATTAACAGTAGCCTAGGTTAGATGTCTGGAAGGTGCCAAATTCCTTCTTTTCAGCTCAGGATGCCGGATGCGTTCCTAACGTCCAATGACATCAGGTTATCTTTTTGTCCCTCCTTTCGTAGAGCAACACAGGCTTTTGAAAAAGCCTTGACTAAACACATATAACTGTGGATTCTTTGGACCCTTCATGAAATATAACAATTGTCACAAAAGAGGGAGAAGATCATAACAAGCTCGGACATTGGAGACAATTTGACCATGGAATGTCATAGCAAGTCTCACTCACAATCCCGGTAAATGCTTGGCTGCTACATATCAGTTTTATCGCAATTGCAGTTTCATGGATGTTTAATGTGCCTTTAACTGTTCTATATACATTCCGTACATATTCACCCTTCTTATAAGCCCTGTAAATCAAGCACCTCTCCTCTCTCCCTCTCAGGCCTGTGAAACGCACCCAGAGCAAAGACTGTGAAACGCACCCAGAGCAAAGACTGTGAAACGCACCCAGAGCAAAGACTGTGAAACGCACCCAGAGCAAAGACTGTGAAACGCACCCAGAGCAAAGACTGTGAAATGCACCCAGAGCAAAGACTGTGAAACGCACCCAGAGCAAAGACTGTGAAACGCAACCAGAGCAAAGACTGTGAAACGCACCCAGAGCAAAGACTGTGAAACGCACCCAGAGCAAAGAGTTTGCACGCCAGGCACCCTTCGCATCGCCATTAATTCTCTCCGCTCAAATGGTCTGGCACGTATGTATAAGATACTTGTGGAGGCTCCCATACGTCTAGAAATACCTCCACTCATTCCAGAGGGGTACGAGAGGTCATAGGCCTACGTTGCTATGTTGTTAATATCCAAAACTCTGTACTCCTTCAACAAGGACATATTTACAGGAAATATGGAACATTTAATAGGATAAAATGTTTGTTTATTCCCTGAAAATGTCTGATTAATTGTTATGTTCCATGATACAGTAGGCGGTGGATTATGCAATGATCTCCCCACAGAAAAATGGCGACACTCCCTCATTCCAGTGTAAACGATGAGCCTTATCTCACATTTTTGCCTTTTAGCATTCTGGTCTAGTCCAGTGTTCTTGTCCTTGCTGTGGTCAAGGAGAGTCCGGTACTGCCCTCTTGCCTCTTGTAAGCCATAAGCTGTAATGTAGAGGCATTGACAGATATGAATGGACTATTGTCCTTAATATTGCAGTGGTTATGGCAGTGCTGGTGGTTTGAGCCAAGCACAGGGAAGGGTGGAATCTGCCCTCTAACCCGGAAAAGGTTCAGGGAAAGGTTGCACAGCAGGTACGATAGGTCACTTCGTTCCCTGGAACATCTGTCATTCACCATCAAAAAAGGCAAATCCCTAAATCACATGTTCTTCAAACAATCAGAGATATTTTAATTGTTTGTTTATTGAGTTTTGCAGCTTCATTGAAAATTACTCCAGAAACACTCAAAGTCTACTACAATCGGGGTACCTCTGCTCTCAATGCTACACGTACTGTAGCAATATCTTGTGGGGGTAAGTTGCTAATCACGGTCATCCATGAACTGTCAAAGATTGTTTTTAAATGAAGAATTAAATAGGATGTTCTTCCAGGAATACCTTTCAAGAGATTACCAAGGATATTATATATTTTACATTAATTTGGGTTTGGAGTGAAGAACTTTGTATCTGAGTACATTGGAATATATGTGAATTAATGCAGGGTATAGTTTTTCCAGAGGAGGTTTAAAGACTATTTGGTGTTGGGGACTATTGCTTTAATATCCTTACACACAAACAGACAGATAGCGGTCTTCCACAGCTGCACTAACCCCCAACTTTTCCGTCCTCCACAGCGTTCCCACTGCTCTTTTCACTCTCTCCAAACCAACACAACAGCCAGCATGTAAAGAGCTGTGGAGAACCTTCCCCGCTAAGGCAGGTGTGGTGTGGTGTTCCTGGGCCAAAAGTCCAGCATACTGACCCAGAATATTTACACCAGCCAAAGGAAAGAGTGAGGTCTCTCAGGGCTTCTTAAATTACACGGATTAACACACTGCACTCAGATGTGGCCCCTTTCACCCTGCCTGGCCTGCTGTCAGTATCATTACCCCAAAGTACTGAACTGTTTCTTCGCCTGCTCCCTCAATAATCAAAAGAGCTGATTTTCTAGCGTTAGGAAGTGGTCTCAGACGTACTACAGAGGATGACAAATACTCAAAGTTCCCTCCTGACAACTGAGCTGTGATTCCGTATTGTTCTGCTGTGCAGAGATAACGAGAAATGAATGATCACATTAACGCAGGTTTTTACCTGGAAAAGAGCTGTTTTGTGGCCAAAGACGTGTTTCACACTGTAAACTATCTGATGGAGGGTAAAAACACCATCCAGTCTGCATCTTGTAAAATTCTACAGGGCCAGTTTCGCTTTGATCTTGTGAACATATCTAGGGTGTACACTGTAACCATGCCATCCCATTATTTCTTATTACTGTGTCTCATTCAATGAGCCACTTCACATTTCTGAGGTCTTGCTCACCCAGTAACACACTCTAATAAATACTTGCTGTCGGAGTGGGTCAATTAGCACCTCAGTGTGACTTGGTGTGGTCCTAGGGTTGGGGCAAGCCGCATGACCAGGCCGTGGCCCCCACATACTACCAGGGTGGTGAGGGGTGATGACTCACAAGCAAGGGCCCCACTCCCTCAACTAGCCACACTAACATGAGATTATCTTCTAATGGCACAATCTGAATTTCAGAGCTATTAGACCTTAAGCATTGAGCCATGGGGCCTCCTGAGGTCAAATAGAATCTCAAATGTAGGCCGTGAGGTTTATAGGATCATCCCTGTGCGTTAGTGTCTTATGTTCTGTCACCTGTCAATTATCTGTTGATAATGAACTGCTTTCCAAGATAAGGTTAGGTTACGAATCATGGTTATGGTAAAGATAGGGGTTAGTTGATCGTTGAAAATTTGATGGATGGCCATAGAGTTATAGTTAGTTAACATAGTATCACTGAATATGTTGGTTTTCTAACGCCCAATTCAATACATTTAATGATGTTTGTTGCACCATTTTGTAGTTATTCTGACTAAACCAGGAATCTGGTCACTGTTTTTTATTTCACATTTATTAAAAAGTACAATATTTTCTTTTTCATTGTTGAAACCCATCCTAGTGAGCATTAAGATTTACAGCACAGTAGGTACACTACTATCGTGATCTTAATATGAAAGTTCTATTTTTCAAACAAAACATGTCACGTAAACATTAGGGTGAAATTCTTTCGATCAGGGTCCAGGCAATATGTGTAAAAAGTTGGGGTCAAGGATCTCTGCAAGACCACTTCACAGCGGACATTTTCATGGAAATATTCTCACTTATTTCATTAAGATGAATGAAGACATACAAGAACATCCACCTACTGACCTATAAAGACCATTAGAATTGTTATTTTAGTTTTTCTAGTTTCTACTCTGACAGAGAATAGCAAATGTAATCCCAGGATTATTATTTTACACCATCAGTGACCTTCACCAACCTGCAGACTCTGGCCCTCCCAATGCAACCACCAAACTGTATACATTTGCTGAATTCTTCAAGAATAAAATCCCAAAACATTTGAGAGAACATTCTATCCCGTAACCCTAAACCCTCCTAGGCTCCTTCCCAACAACCCATATCAACACTTCTCCACCATCACAACGTCTTACTGGGACAACTCTCTACCTCTCGGGACTGCCAGACCCCCCCAGACTGGTATCACAAAAGCCTAGGATTTATGCGTACAAGGGTCCAGAGTCTCCTCTCTAATCTTAAAGATCTGAAAGTATTAGCTCATACATCCAGACCTTGACCATCTTAGAATCGTGCCTCAAACTCAGAGGCTTACATTCCTTAAATACGCAATGGATTCCATCAGTACAGGTCCCTCAAGGGAGGAGTGTTTGCTATCTAATGCAGGGAAAATCCATATAAAAGGCAGACATGTAATGTTGTTTTATGAAGGCCTTTGCCTAAAACAATGCCCTATCTCTTGTAAAAATGCTACTTTTACGTTCTGTCTCAGTCTTGTTGGCTCCTAATAGACAACTCTGTGCTCCTGGGTGTACGCTGACAGCGCTAACACAACTTGAGTTGGGACACGGTAAATCCCCCAAACTCCTCCAGCGTAAGCTGTCATTTTGTCAGGGTTGACAATGCATTGGTACCTGCTCTGCCTACACTTGCCTCCAGCCAGTGAGGTTTCTCCTTTCGTCCAATACTTACGCACAAGGAAGGAAAGGCTTACTTAAACTTGACCCCTCATGAATCAACTGGGCTCGACGGGGATGCTTTGATTAACTAAATTAATGAAACTTGCTTTTATTTGGCTAAAGCCTTTGACTTTGTCAGCCATCACTTGCTAATAATAGACTCAACCCACTAGGGCTCTCCTAGTTGGTCAAGCTCGACTAACAATTTCGATACCTGTGTAAAATGCTTCCATACTGACGTCTTGTTGTCCACACTCATGTATCTATGGGTTGGAGTGTGTTATGGAACAATGGACGAGAGGTTGAGGAAGACTAAGAATTAGAGGAGCTGGAAGAGGTCGGGGAAGAAGACAAATGCTCTCTAATTCCCTTTTTATCCGTGGCAAAAACCTGGTTGATTGTTGAACAATGATGCTTGTTGTTTTGCCTATTCATACCTCAACGCCTGATATAAAGTATGGGCTAAATTGTCTTCCTTTGAAATTTAGCTGAATGGCTTTGTGTGTATTGTTCATAGCACTAGTTTTAGTGTGTTAGTTATTGTAAAAAACTGTATCATTTTTAACTGTGTTTTTAGGCATTTAAAAAATAAATTATAATAATTGTACATTATCTTTATTGTGTTCTGGTAAAAAGAATGTCTCTTATAGTCATTACGTTTGCTGCTCCTTTACAAAGGAGACCAGTGGAATTGTATAGGACTGCAGTTGTCTGGATGCGTGGAAATGCACATTTAAGTGTAATTTGATATCCATCTGGAGAATATGTGACAGCATTGAAATGCATGAGCAAAATATAGGCATACACTATCTGATTACCCCTGTAGATGTATATTTTGAACAGAATTTACAAGTCACCAATTGTAAGGCCTTAACCCTCCCTTCTCTAGACGTATTCACAGGACAAATGAATGTCATTCGGCCTACAGAGTTCTAGTGGGCAACATGTCTGTGTCACTGTGGGGACTGAGGCCCATGCACCCTGCTTATTGTAATCCTGCCATAAAAACAGATGTATACATCAATTCAATTTGGACATTCTCTGACATTCTTCATGCGGTGACAAGAGATTCCTGTTGTTGAATTGTGTGTCTATTACTGAGTGGCTTCCAGGAAATGTACTCTTTTAAAATATATCATACATTGTCTGTACTTTTCTGTTCTTGTCTGTAGAGTTTCTGGAAGTCCACCCTTCCCTCCTGTACCCACAGGACCTGACAAAATATTGGCTTCTAAAATTCAACACAAACAACACATTGAATCAAAGATGTTAACTAAAAATACATCATTCAAAGCCTTCGACAAGATAGCCAGATATTGTAGCAACTTACTAGTAAGCATCACAGATAACAAATCCAAGGGCATATCTGCAATTTTTGTTTGTTATCTTCAATTCACATAAAATAACTTGTGATTCATTTAGAAAACGTTGTGCAAATGTTAGAATTCTTGCTTGGAAATCTGTTTTCAATTATATAAAAAGTATCCATAGATGTGATTAGGCACAGAAAAAATACTTAGATAGGCGCTTATAGACGAACTGCATTGAGGAGCTGCTAGATGCATTGTGAGTCAGGAGATAGGTTTGGGAGAGGTGTCAGGAGATAGGGTTGTAACAGGGAGAGAGTACAGCTGCCATGGGGGCAACATTTCCTGTGGGAAGTGAAGCATTTGCCGGATGTTTGGTGACGTATAGTGTACTTCTTATCTTCCTCACCATAGCCTGTCCGCATGTTAATCTGTGTGTGTCAAGGCCAGTGGCCTTTTCTTAGCCAGCCTTGACTTCTGGACTGTGCCTCCCCCTGTTCCCTCCATCTCCACCCGTGTCTCCCAACCCAGACACAGGATCTACCGTGACAACAGGCAATATCCAGCTTTCCCATTTTCTCAGTGTTATGACAGCCTATGGAGCCACGCTGATGGGACAGACCTCGCTATGGGAAGGATGAAATGAACACCCGGCTTGCCTTCTCAAAGTTTACCATCAACGACATCTCCATTAGCCGGCAATGTTATACGGGCTTCGCACTGAATCCTGCCTGGGTAAAAATTCTGAGGGTGGACTAAATATGTTGGGTATGAGGAAACATCATGAACCTTCATTGTGTCCTTGCTTGTATGAACGTCATTGTATCAATTGTAAAGGCCTTGTTGTGGGGTGATGACTGCCACCATCGGGTCAACTTCACAACAGTGGGGCAGTTGTAACCAGTGCGGTCCTCCTACCTGGCGTTTCAATGGGGTTTCATGACACTACAGGACTTCCCATGACCATGACACTTGTAGTTGTAACAGCTGTCTGGCAGGGTGTGTAGCAGGGATGTTGTGTGTGCCAGGGCCAGTATCCGACGTGACTCACCTCCCCCTGGCAATGAGGCACAAGGCCACCGAAGAGGGAAACATATTGGAGCTGTCCAGTCCGTATGCCAGGTACATTTTCTTTCCAATAAACAGCCCTGTTTGTTCTCTAAAATATTCTCATATTCCTTACATAGCCAGAATCGCCACAACGCCAGGAGCCCAGACATGATTGTGGACATTTGAACACCGTACACCTACCATAACACCATATACCTACCATAACACTATATACCTACCATATACCTACCATAACACCATATACCTACCATAACACCATACCGCCCAACCTCCCACTGCCAAATAATTCGTATTGGATTGAATTCAGTCCATTAGAGTGGAAATCATACAGCGCAACCAACATCTGATGATGTGAGATGTGTGGAACTCTAGAGAGTTCCTGAGTTTTAGGCTTAGGACTGAAAAGGAGAATTAAAAAAAGGAAATAATTTCCCTATCTCTGGTATGATACAAATTGGAATGAAAGTGTAAATTCACTGTGGAAGTGTACCAGAGATGCAAAAATTCTTTGCTTTTGTGGATTTGTGTAACTCCCCACAGACATCAAGCTACAGATGCCCAAAAGCCAGGTGGTCAGTTCAGAGACTATACAAGGTGCCAGGGGGGGCAGTTCAGAGGCTGTAGGAGGAGCCTGGGGGGCCAGTTCAGAGGCTGTAGGAGGTGCGGGGGGCTAGTTCAGAGGCTATAGAAGGTGCCAGGGAGGCCAGTTCAGAGGCTGTAGAAGGTTCCTGGGGGGAGGCAGTTCAGAGGCAATATGTGGTGCCTGGGGACCAGTTCAGAGGCAATATGAGTTGTCTAAGGGGCCAGTTCAGAGGCAATATGAGGTGCCTGGGGGGCCAGTTCAGAGGCAATATGAGGTGCCTGGGGGGCCAGTTCAGAGGCAATATGAGGTGCCTGGGGGGCCAGTTCAGAGGCAATATGAGGTGCCTGGGGGGCCAGTTCAGAGGCTGTAGGAGATGCCGGGGGACCAGTCTTCCGCAGCCGTGGCATTGGGGAACTCTTCAACATTACAATCTAAACAGGCCTCCTTCCTACAACACAGGCTTTACAGTTTGACAATGCAGAGGTGAACTTGTTCCATCCCCATCATTGAGGACCAACAGTATTGATGCACAGCTGCCAAGTGCATTCCATTGCTTCACCCAAAAACTACAGCTAATGTTTCTGTTGAAACACAGGAAGACTTAACTGATACACTGAGGTGTGGAGTGACACCACTTTGTAAAATTATTAAACTTTTGACAGTGTCTCACTTAGTGCCCTTTGTGAGGCTGCGCTAGATGTTTTATAGCAGGCTAATATTTTAACGCTTGTTAGCAAAATCAATATTCAGCATTGCACAGTTCCCCCGGTAATGACAGGATCGCCAAAGTGAGGGAGAAACAGACCAGCCTGAAGCGGGAAGAAGATGGAGCAGAATCCACCGCCTTCCAATGTAATGTTTGTAAAGAGGACTCTTGTTCAATACAACAAAGCTTTTTATTCACTAAAACATTCTTACATTTGTGAGCAAAAAGTACACCTAGTTTCTGAACTATAACTAACTAATTATAATGTGTTAACAGGGACACGCTAAACAGGTTACGTCAAGTAGCAAACATAACTCTCCGATCTCTAGGCTCTGGTCCAGGAATGAAATCACTTTTCTCAGAGCACACAGAAACAAACAGAGCCTTAAAAAACATCAATCATGGAATTACTAATGAATATTATTAACTTAAATACAGGATTTAGTTAGCAGACAAACATTTAAAGTATTAAAAATATAGAATGTAAATATTTCCTATATTAAAGTAAATGTTGTCATTTCTCCAGACAATTTTACTTCTATTTTTGTTTTACTGTGTATTAACAATTACAGACTTAAAAGTATGGTCAGCGGTCCATTCCATTTATTACTACTTCGTCATGTTCTTGATGCAGTTTCCGAGGCTCTAGGTCTATTCAATGATCTCTGCCAACTGCCATGACAACCAAGCTTGACCCAGAAAACTCCTATACTCTCTATAATAAATGAACGAGGTGTTTATTTCGATTTCAAAGCAAAACATACTATGTAATGTGCAATTTCATACCAACTGGAAAACAGATGCATATATGGAATCATACACTTGTAAGTGTCTACAAGATTTCTGCAAGTCTGTTGATCACATACAAAACCCAAGACACACACAACACAAATCCCAATGGTCATCATGAATAATACAACCTCCGGAACAGCTTTATATACCAGAGAACTCCAGTTGCCTGTCACACATACTGCAGCGATCTCTCTACATCCACGGTTCAGAGTACGACTGCACGTACAGATTGAGCTCTGTTTTCTGAAGAGTTTCTTCATGCCCGTTCTCGCTGCACAAACATTCTTTTGTCTTAGGAATCTTCCTGTATCACTGAACAACAACACAGAAGGAACCGGAAGGAGAAATGCTTGGCTCAGTCAGAGTCGCCTTTATTGGATATCATATCATTGGCAAGATCCACTCAAATGGATGACAATGTGTACAGGATATATAGCGTACTATTAGCAGAGAAGACTACACAGCAGGAGAAAAGCAAAGCAAGTATCAGTCAGATCAGTATAAGTGATATCAGTCGGGAACTAGAATCAATTGTGTGCATGTCAGTGAACAGGCTATGCTACATACTGTGTGCTATATAGTCTCTCAACATGTCTACAAAAATTATTCAACAGCATCATCCCAATTATAACAGTGTAATTACAACTGAAACCTGGACCTGCAATAAGGGGGCTCCACATCCATACATTTCTGACCTCTTGCTGACCAATCAGGTACATGGATTATGTGGTCACATTCTTTATACTAGATAACATTGAGAAATGGCCTCAACTACAGCACTTGTGGATATCGTCGAATACAGAATCTTCTCTGTGAAATCCAGTACTCTGCATGCAGGTAGACGTTTGGAGGAGACAAGACGATTCCAGGAATGTGCGCTATCTACTGAGGGTCTTGGAAAACCGAACGTGAGTGCCGATTCAAAACGTTGCCTTTTCAATGGGTTATGCATCCTATCAGCACAGATAAGCAAGGGATTATTTGCATGTCTTCTATTCCTCATTGTAAATAAAGCACATTCATCATCTTCCAAGTCAGTTCACCACCTAGTCTATGAAAAGTATCTTATTCTCTCAGCAGTGATTAGAATTTCATATGTGTGCTAATAACAGGTAATACAGATATTAACATAGAGGTTTGACAGAGATACTAGTTATTGAGGCATTTTCAAACACCCTACATTTAATGGTTCACCAACGCTCAGATCTCCCACATGACAGCTATACAGTTGTAACAGTCTCTGGGTCTGGCTACGAAGGGCCGGCATGTGTTACGATGCTGCCTGTTCACGAGAAGAAAAAACACGTGCGTAACACTACCTACTTAGAAAAAAGGGTTCGCATTTGACATGATTTCATTTTTAAGACATACGTTTTAGTAGGATTTTGGGATTGTTATTAGTTTTATCCTCTTTGAAACATGCCCATTATCTGCCTAGGGAGATATGAGGTATGCTACAGTTCAGGCTCAAAGAAAAGCAAGTCGGAAAATACAAATCAAGTGTTCTTGTATCCAGCGACAACGCAGCACGCCGCACCCCCAAACGATCCGCTCCCTGAAGGTGTACAGAGTGACGGCATGCAGGAGGTATCGCCGGAGTCCCTCGTCAGCCCCGACTCCGGACCCCCACCTCAGCCCCCGTCACCACAGTTCGGTAAAAAAGAACGCGCAGATTTGATGAGCAGGCCGCCCCTCTTCCCAGTCCCTTTGCCCCCCCCCCACAGAGCATGGCCACGGGGCTGCTGCCTTTCTCCCTTCCCAGGTGCGTGGCTGTCCGACCTGGATGAACTGACCCCAGCAGCCCCGTTGAGCCTTCACCCTCCCTCCGCCGGTGCCCTGGGGGGAGCGAGGGGGGGCGAGGGAGGGTCTACTCCGCGGGGACTTTCCTCTTGGAGGGAGGGATGAGATGCCCGGGCAGGTCCGCGGGGAGCTCGTGCCCTTCGAGTTTGACTTTGATCAGGTGATTGGCCAGGGCGAACTCCTCGTCGTCCAGCATCCCGTCCTTATCGATGTCCGCCAGCTTCCAGATCTTCCCCAGCACCGTGTTGGGCAGCTTGGACCTCACCATCTCCTTCTTGGCGTTCGCCCCCGTCACCTTCCCGTTGACGGGCGACAGCGTGTAGAAGATCTCGTCGTACATGGGCTTGTCGCGGGCCACCACCCACTCCGCCTCGTCGATGCCCTCCCCGGCGCCCTCCCCGTAGCCGTGGCCGAACGGCCCGTTCAGCGTGCCGTCGAAGGCCCCGCCCTTCACCACCTTCTGCGGCCGGCTGGTCTCCTCCTGTCTGACCAGGACCATGAGCCCGGCTATGTCGTGGGCCAGCATGTCGTCCACCGCGTCTAGCAGCTTCATCTTCAGGGGCTGGAACTTGTTCAGGTCGTGGGCGTTCAGTTGCTCCTGAGAGAGAGAGAGAGAGAGGAGAGAGAGGAGAGAGAGAGAGAGAGAGAGGAGAGAGACGGTGTGTTATTCACCCCTACCACCCGTCTATTATTTGCCACAAACCTCAGCCTACAGTCTCACCTGCATCTTCTTGAGGTTAGGGAAGTCTCCGGGGGAGATCTGGTGTTCTCTCTCGATGCGGCCGTAGATCTCTCCCAGGCTATTAATGAGCTCCTTCTTCTTTCCCTCCTTCCCAAACATGTTGGGCATCTCCTTCTTCAGAGAGCTGATGATGTAGGCGTGGACCTACGAGGAGAGAGCAGGACTGTAAATACTGAGCGGAGAGGAATTGTTTAGGTGACGCTGCGTTATCCCAGATGCGCCCCAGGGGACCCATGCAGACGCCACGGCCAGATCCTCTCGGGTCGTTACTGGAAAGATTATTTGGATTAGGGTTAGGGTTCTGGGGTTTCTCTTCCTCTTACTCTCCCAACGTCCTTGAAAAAAAAAAAACTTAATATTATAAACATTCGAACAGGAAGAAGACAGTTTTATGAGGGTGCATGTGTCAGGAATCGCATCCGGTTACAAAAGAGGAGCCTTTCCTTTAATTCTTCCTAGAACTGTGAGGAAACAGCCGTGAATCGAAAACAACCAACCGAACGACTCCAACAACCTCATAAGGGAGTGGTAAGGAACAAAAAAATCAAACACACGATTGTTTGCCTCAACAGTTGCTCCAGACGTCGACTACAGGGGTACTCGGTGAGGACTAAGAGCAAGCTAACAATAGGTGTTAGCCGGCCTGCCCTGCGTGAGTCACCAGCTCCTTCAGTGTGTCCTCTGCCCCCGGTTTCCCTCAGTCGGATGGATGAGCACACAGCTGCTGACAGCAGAGGAAGCCCCCCTCTCTGGCGCGGTAAGGGGACGCAGGGGGGAGGCCAGAGGTGGGGTTGCCGCTGGGGGGAACTGGCCCTCAAACCACACACCCCTCCGGACATCCCGCAGGGCATGTGGTTAAACCCCCGACCAGCCCTCTGAGGTGTTGAGGTGAGACGGTGACGGTATGACACCAGAGATCCTGGTCCCCGATCGTGTACAGTGGACGTGTTGGGGCTGACAAGAAGCCCGGGGGGGCAGAGGATCTGTTACAATTCAACCCTTCAGAGCTTAGATGGCAGGTCAAATGAGTGCTGACCAGCCTCAGAACAAAACCCTTATTATTTTTTCTTCTTTTCCCTCGTCGCTGTCTTCTCTCATTTCCTCCTTATCCCTCGTTCTTCTCTCTATCCCCCCTCCCTCTCTCTCTCTCGCTCTTCTTTCTCACTGATTGTGCTCAGTGCCACACTAACAAACAGGAAACCGTTATTCGGGACTGGTCACAGGTCCTCCGGGCCTGTTGGGGCAGCGGTCACACCGGCACCTTCTTCTGCCAAATCCTCCTGAAAGACCATCTCATGTGATTGGCCAAAAGACCAATCAGTGGAAACGTATCCTATAACTGTGATTCTGAAACGTGAGCCACATCGGGAAACAGAGCAGAACAAAACACCCTGGTCATCTGCAGATGCTTTCTCAAGGTCTTTCTGCGCACCATCTAACATCTCTCCCCCTCCCTGCTTGGCTCTTCCTTTATCTTTCTTTTCATCTGTCCAATGCTCCCCCAGGCAAAGACCAGGCCCTCCACCAGGCACAGACCAGGCCCTCCCCCAGGCACAGACCAGGCCCTCC
>JACXGK010005954.1:0-30455 GCA_016801125.1 Novumbra hubbsi
AAGAAAATCATCTCTCTCTTTCTCTCTCTCTGTCCTCCAGCAATTCAATCTGATATTAATCAATGCATAAAAGAAGGAATGATGGCTTTCTCATATTGCCAGTGGCCCTCAAACGCACATTATCAAAAGTTTTTTTCTTTATGAGCTCTTTTAATATGAAGGCCAATTTTATTTTCAGTTGATGTTGCCATCCATCTACAGAACATCCACAAAAGAGTTCTATGTTTACTGATGTAGCCATTGATGTTTCAGCCGATGGGCTGTGTGTTTAATTTATTCTTTAATGACAGATTCTGTGAACCATACATAAATATAGCCTATGTGCCACGATCCATGTTCCATTTGGAACTAAACGAACTGTAACAAGTGACTGGTCTTATCATGCATGTGTCCAAAAAAGCAATTAAAGGGTTTGAGTTTCACGGCAGAAATGCATTAACACATTTTATCATACTGAGAACAGTTGTGAAAGTTACAATTAAAGAAATGTTTGAAACCAAAATGTAACCCAAATTCTACAACAGATAAGAGTGATATAAACAAATGTAATGACCTAGAATTGTGTTGCCAAAAAGTAAAACAGTTTTGGAGGTCCAACCTGGAACAAGCACCAATCTTTCAAGCAGACAAACATGGTAATGTGCCCAATCAGCCATTTAATTCTGGCAATGACGCAGACTTTGGCAGCTTTGGTAAGGATGCATGACCTATCTAAAGTTTAGTCTGCCAAACTGGTGAGACTTCTTTCTACATAGTCAAATGTGATCACTCCAACTGTAAACTTTCCATTGTTGAACTAACATACTAAAGTAGTCTTCCATAATCACAGGTTACATTTGTTATTTGCATCACCTATAGTGCTACTTCTCTGGCACGGAATTACTGTCTTTAACCAAACTTCATATTTCTACAGATGAATATGGTTTTAATTAACGTTTATGGTTAAAAACAGTAATGGTTTTCTGGTCAATTCTGAATCACTTTGAATGAGGAGCCATTTGTGAGCTTAATGAGTTGTCTCTTTTAGATGACTGGAATGAAATGAGCAACTGAAACCTGACAATCACTACGGAAGGCGTCCACATCAAAAGGAGAAGAGGGAGGCATTTTACAGTACAAAAACAATTGTTTATAATAATATTTCATGAACACTGGGTATATTAGATATATTTAGTTAATGATATGAGTTTCTCAAATCTTTCTCCGAATGTTTTGAGAATGACACAAATACTTATTTTCACAGTCTGCTACCTCCGTTTTTATGATGGCAATTTGCATATACTCCAGAATCTCATGAAGAGTGATCAGATGAATTGCAAATAATTGCAAAGTCCATCTGTGCCATGAAAATGTACTTAATCCAAAATAAAAATACACTTCCACTGCATTTTAGCCCTGCTACAAAAAGACCAGCTGGAATAATGTCAGTGATCCTCTGGTTAACACAGGTGAGAGTGTTGACAAGGACAGGGCTGGCGATCAATCTGTCATGCTGATTGAGTTAGAATAACAGACTGGAAGCATAAAAAGGAGGGTGGGGCATGAACTCATTGTTCTTCCTCTGTACCATGGTTACCTGCAAGGAAATACGTGCAGTAATCATTGCTTTGCACAAAAAGGGATTCCCAAGCAGGGATATTGCTGCTAGTATGATTGTACCTAAATCTACCATTTATCAGATCATCAAGAACTTCAAGGAGAGAGATGTATTGTTGTGGAGAAGGCGCCCAAGAAAGTCCAGCAACTGCCAGGACCATCTCCTAAAGTTGATTCAGCTGCGGGACCAGTGCATAGCTTGCTCAGGAATGGCAGCAGGCCATTGAATGAAGACTTTTGGATGATGGCCTGGTGTCAAGAAGAGCAGCAAAGATCCCACTTCTCTCTAGAAAAAACATCAGGGACCTACTGATATTATGCATGAAGTACAGGGATTGGACTGCTGAGGACCGGGGTAAAGTAATGAATCTCTTTTCCCATTGTTTGGTACATCCGGATAAACGCTTGTCCGCGGAAGAAAAGGTGAGCACTACCATCGGTCCTGTGTCATGCCAAAAGTAATGCATCCTGAGACCATTCATGTGTGGGGTTACTTCTCAGCCAAGGGAGTGGGCTCACTCACAATGTTGCCTAAGAACACAGCCATGAATAAAGAATGGTACCAAAACATCCTCCGAGAGCAACTTCTCCAAACCATCCAAGAACTGATTGGTGAAAACAAAGCCTTTTCCAGCATGATGGAGCACCTTGCCATAAGGCAAAAGTGATAACTAAGCGGCTTGGGAAACAAAACATAGACATTTTGGGTCCATGGCCAGGAAACTGGTGGCTGGTGGACAAACAAAACCCCAGAAATTATGACAAACTTCAAACTTGATTATGCAAGAATGGTCTGCAATCAGTCAGGATTTGGCCCAGATGTTAATTGACAGCATGTCAGGGTGAATTTCAGAAGTCTTGAAGAAAAAGAGTTAACACAAATATTGACTATTTGCAGGTACTGAATGTAATTGCCAATAATAGCCTTTGACACTCATGAAATGCTTGTAATTATACTTCAGTATACCATAGTAACATCTGTAAACCAATTCTCAAAACCTTTAGCAATGGCTGTAGTATGGTTATTTTGACATAAATGTCACTTAAACAGTTGATAAATGACCATCCAATCTTTTACTCAAAACAAAATTTGGACAGTTGAACCTTCCCTTGGGTGTGGACTCATGCTAACCCAGGTAATAACTCCAAAATCACTCTCCCCGATTTGACAGAACGGTGGGTGAATGAGATATCTTGCCGTAGAGATCAGGCAAAGATTACACTGACTGACCCCACGGGTATACTGTCCATAAGTGGTGTACTGCCAGTTCTCACGGCACAGGGTATTTACTATCACTTTGTTTATGTTCATAAGAACAAGCAGAGCAGTTCTCTGTACGACAGAGTGTATGACATGTAACGACAGCTTGGGTGGCAGAACTCATTCAGTCGTTCCTCCCACAACCTTGTGATAAGGAGTGAAAAGCGAGAGACTGCATTCACCAACACCCCCCTTCTCACCTTTCTGATGCTTGTTTTGTCTCTGGATTACCGAATGACTTCAGACACTGGAATCCAAATGGGTTCTCAGTTAACCTTTCAGTCAAGGCACAGGGTTTTCCTTTTAATCTAGACAGGCTTTGTGTTGCCGGGGCCAGGAGCCCAATTCCCTGCTCTATCTGATGGTCTCTGGGAATACATTCTACAACTTGTAACAATAGAAAGGCTTATTAGAATGTGCGAAGCGTTGAGATTTGACATGCTGTAAATATTTCATTAAAAGCCCCTCAATATGTACTAGTAAAAATAAATATGAGGTGGGACATTTTATCACGCCAGATGCTCTGTGCTTTAGTAGGTTTCTCATTGATCTGGATCCCAAGTTAAACATGTGGAGTTAACTGTTTTGGAATATGATGGGAGTTTTTATGGAGAAATCACAGGATGGCATTCTGGACCTTTGAGACGGGTGGAGGAAAAGACAAATGTAAGATGGATAGGCTTTTTTTGACCTGCGTAAATAGCGGAATGAGGTTTTGACCTGTGTCGAGTTCACAGTCTGGGCCATCCTTTTTTTAAAAACACAAAGGACATGCCTCAAGGAGAGCACACTGGAACTTATCAACACCTTACAGCCAATCGGAATGTTCTCTCCTGTCAGTCTCTATAGAAACCGAACAGTAATGATGGATGGGTGAAACAGAAGATATTCCAAACGCAGTGCAAGCCCATACTCATCCACCCACAGGCCAGGGCTCACATGGTGGAGAGGGCAGAAGATTGCTTTCCTGTTCCAAGAAACTGCTTCATATGACCAGAACTAGTGGCAATAGAGCTGCCACCGTTTTAAAGGAGTCAAAAGCCTCAACTTTGCTGGCATATTGAAACACATCATTTCGAGATGATTTAAAACTCAGAATGATTCAATTGTGTGTTTTAACATCAACTAATCAAGTGCTTTGCGAGGCCACTTTCACACTCAACTTTTGTAGTTGAGATGATGGATCTTTGCACCTTTGCACCACTATATTTGCAACAAATTATATTATTTGGTTTTCTTTTTAAAATATATATTTTTAGGTTTTCCTTTATTTCATGGACAAATGGGATAAAACAAAGGAGAGGTTTTGAAGGCTCTATTGGTGAAGGAGCAGTGGCCCAGATTGATACCTATGCTGTTAAACATTGTATTAACCCATTTTCAGACATTCAACGCAAATACAGTGTAATGTCGATAGAAGTAACTGACCTTTCGGGCAATTTAAAAACGTTTTGTATGAGAAGCGTCTGAATTATTTTAGATAAGAGATTTATGAAACGTTTTCTGTGGTTTGCTTGACAACTATAAACAGTCCAGATGTTTCTAGTGCTCTGTGTTTTTTTCATTCGTATGTGTTATAGTATGGCTATAGCAGCTGTGGTTTTAATAGACTCGCATTTACTTTTGTAAGATCGAATGGCCTACACCCACAGAGCAAACAGGTAGGCTGCGCTCATTTAGTTTGAGAATAATTTTTATTGACATTTCTGGTTGCCTAGCAAAGTACATGTCTTTACAGATGGTGGAAATGCCAGTGTCAGTTCGAAAACCATCTCCACAGAAGATTTGGTTTTTTTCAGGCATTTAGGCATTTGAAAAGCTGTAGTTTGCCATTCCAGACATACCATGATGCCTTAACTAAAGTTCTTCCAAAACGCCACAGCCCGCATGTCTGAAAAAGGTATGAAACAATCTATTTTTGGTGTTTTGATGTTGCCTTTTATCCGCACTAACATTGGGAGTAATTCAAATCAGTATGTAGTTGTGTGTAGTTTCAAACATTCAAAAATCAGATTTCACCTAGGATATATTACCTTTCATGGATTTATTTGTCACATTCAATCATCAGATTTCATCTAAGGTGTATTACATATCATGGATTCATTTCACAATCATGGTGTTTTGTGTCTTTCAGTTTTTAGTTTTGGAAAAGTGCTTATGTCCTGTGCAGACACAAGTAGGCCTTTAACATCTTTGCCAAAATGTGTATAATCACTTGTCTATACATATGCCCACTAAGTGTGTACGCAGTGAATGACAGCGAGCTAGCAGATAGTTGATCACATGAATAAGCTCACATCTTGTGGGTCTCCACTTCAACAGCATGTTGCATATTCATGAACCAAAACTGCAGAGAAGAAAACCAATCTTTAACTGAGCTAAAGATCCTGGAGAATCTGTCATGGGTTCTTTAAATTGCGACACTGGGGCAATCCCTAAAGGTTCTCCAAAAAATAAGAACCTTTTGAGGAATCCTTTTGAGTTGATTGTTCATGGGGTCCTTCATCAAAAGTTCCTTTAAAGAACCACTGAAAGGAAATCTCTCTCTACATCTGCGCTTTATGTAGAAATTCCGATGGTTCTCTCACAGTTTAGGATGCAGAACCCTGGAAGGATCCTCCAAGACTCGTTTGGGTTTTTTCCTATGATTGTACAGACAACCCATGTTCTATGGTTCTATACTCACTGTCTGAGAGAGAAGAAGATGACATCCTAATTATGACCTGCTTTGAGGCTAGCCCTCCACTGTTATTACCCAACATTCTGTTAGATTACCCCAGGATTAGTCACGTTCCTGCAGGATTCTGTATGTGATCACAGAATGTTTAGCTAATTCAGCCAATCACAATTCTGTATTCACACAAAACAGCCTTATCAGTCCATGATTATTGCAGAAATCGGATCAATCGCTGCTGTAGAAAAACTCTTAACATTTCTACCAGCTGCCTTATGTTTACTGTAATAGTTGTAATCATTGTTAAATCAGCCGACAAATCTTTGCCACTGTATGTTGAAATTGGAGAAAATTTCTGGTGAAATCAACGCATACTGCAATTTGATGCTGAAAAAATAAGCATTTAAGGTTATTAAGATTTATGAAAATAAATCTCTGTGTTATACCATAGGGACTAATAAACACATTTTTTCAAATATTTCTAATAGTCCAGAGAGACTTTACCAAGAATCTCATTGAAAATAAAGTTTGATATCTCTTTCTTTGTAATAACTTTGTAATGCCCAAAGCCTGAATAATACAATTAGAAAATAGAAAACGAAAGGCAAGCAAAGCCCAACATTGAAGAGGCCTGATGGACAACATAATCCCACATGTTCTCTGCTGATACATTAACACAATGTACCGCAAATGTTTGCCACATATTGATGCAACAAAGTGAGTTCAAGCTTCTGGAAACAAACTTGCAGCATCAGGCAAACATATTACCCAATCATCAGCATGACCGAACTGTCATTCTGTTCTGAAAACACCTTCTGCAACCTAACCATTGTTCTGGGAACTTATACTGAATCAATATTGGTTTGCTAAGTCTGTGAAATCTCACATGGACCTTTTTGCATTATCATCCCAACTTGTCAACAGCATCCAAAAAGGATATCACGCTTTCATGCACACACACACACACACACACACACCCTATCTGTATTCCAGTCACCACTTCTTGGAATCTGCATCGAAATGGAGAGTGAAATAATTCTGCTGTAAACTGATGGGACTCTTCATTGTCAATGTACGTGGACATAAAAGTCATTAGGAAGCTGATGCATTCCTGACTGGGCGAGTCAGAACAGACTCAGTCAATCAGGCCTCAGATTCCCATGAATAACTGGGGGAGAGAGGCAGAGGAAGGGGGTGAGAGGGAGAGGAGGGAAGGAGGGGGGAGAGTAGGGAAGGTGGTGGGAGAGGAGGGAAGGAGGGGGGAGAAATGGCAAAGAAAAAGGGGGAGAAGCATTGAAGGGGGAGATAAACGAGAGAGGACTGACGGGGCAGCCATGGCTGAAGGCAACCCCCTGACAGCCATTGGACCGGGCAGAACCCCACTGTCCCAAACTCCCTTGGCGTGCTCAGACCAGTACTCCGCTCCGTTAGTTCAGGCTGGGCCAGCAGAATCCCGGACTAATTATTCCGTGTCTAATGACGGTGTGGTATTGATTTGGGTCCCTTCGAACTCTAGTTATTCAGCCCACGAAGATGAACACATCAAATTCATAGGTACCGTTTCATTAAAAAACAATGACAGGAGTTACTCATTAAAAGAGCAGGCATTTCCCAGGGGCGGCGGGGGGGGGGCAACGTGCCCCAGTCAACCCACCTGTCTCCCAGTG
This sequence comes from Novumbra hubbsi, assembly GCA_016801125.1. Classification (NCBI taxonomy): domain Eukaryota; kingdom Metazoa; phylum Chordata; class Actinopteri; order Esociformes; family Umbridae; genus Novumbra; species Novumbra hubbsi. The sequence goes on from JACXGK010005954.1 coordinate 7,199, forward strand.
GCTCGGGTATGAACGCCATCTGTTATGAGTCATTTGATGCTGTCAGATCAGGTCACGTATTGTGTTTGGCCACACGGCTCTGGGGCCAGTAACACGTGAGCCTCACTCTCCAAAAGGAACAAAGCCCCTCCTGGAAAATCACCACGGAGGTCAACATTCACGGGCTTAACACCGCACCCCGACTGGGGTTTTAGGGGTCCTGCACTGGGAGGGTAATCTGACATTGAGTAGCTACAAACATCAATGTCACAATGGCAGAGAAGTTGTCCGTTTTTTCCTTTCCTCAACCAACTTTCTCTCTATACCACACCAAGGCAATTCACTGGCTCTATGTATACCTTGAAGGTCTGCTAACTGAAATCTGGACACTGACTAAGTCTATTTACTCTCACATTAAGCATTGCATGCAGTACAATAATATCAGGGCTCTACATGTAGCCAGTGGGCTCAGTGCTGGGTCAGTCCATATCCCCTGGCAGTAGCCCATTCGGGACAGTACAATTATTTCAATGGACAATCAACTGTAAGACACAGTTTGAGATGTTTTTTCAGTCACAAGATATAAGGGGCAGACATAAAAATTAGCAGAGCTACAATTTTCAATTTTGGGAACGTTCCACCTGCGATATCATTGGTCAATCAGAGTAGATGAGGGAAGACTTCTATTTGTGTCACACAAGGAAACTCACAATTGTAATAGAACATATGATAGGTTAATACCATATTAGACACATAGGTACATGCCCCTTTAATATCCGATCCCAAAACCTTTTAAAGTGCGCAGGGCAAATATTCTCATGAATATTCATGTTCAGCAAATTGAAGACATATTCAAATTGACTTTAGTCTTTCCACATTTGGCCCAAAAAATATCCTAGTTGCTATGGAAGCACATATGGGATCATTTTCCTTCTGTATGAGGAGGTACCGCCCAATGAGTTTGGAAGCATTCGCATTCACTTTAGAAGACAACATGTTTCTGTACACACAGAATTCCCTCCGCTGCCACCGCCTGCAGTTACATGCTCAATAAAGACAAGAGAGCCAGTATCAGTGGCAGCCATGTTCGGCACACGCCACACTCATCAAACCCACACCGTATTTTCTCAGATGCGCTGGTGTGCCTGTGACAGTTTTCAGCAGTTATGTTCATTCCCCGCTCTTTCCTTGCCATCTCTCCCCAAAAGCTTGTTCCAGAACTCTATCTTTTAGGTGTACCCTAAAAGGTGGCCATACTGCTTTTCATGGACAACTAGTGATTTTTTGCTTTACTGCCTGGCATATCCACATCTACGCTCCTGTAAGTTATTCCTGATCTGTCGGTTGTGTTCCACTATGGTAAGCCAAGTACTCTTCCCCTGACTTCCTGCTTAGCATTCCAGGCCATTTGCATGCTGTTTCTTACTGTCGCTTGTGGCAAGTCTTAGGTTTTGGCTATGTTTCAGATGTTTGATTGACACGTCTTTTGTCTTCATTAAAATTCCAGTAGTATTTAATTTTGTAATCCCCCAACATCAATACCAGACTCCAAAAAGCAAATGCAAAAACTAGAATCCCGCTAAACATTCACAGCTATGTTATGTCTACAAATGATGTGAAGGAACACACCTGACTAACCAGAAACCCCAGCCAAGCCCATTGCACATATACCTCCAGTAACTGTGAATAGAGGGTCTATGCATGTGTGGTCAAACAGAATCCTAGTGACAGATACCAAACATAAGCTGAGAACCTGTACTTTAATCACTCATTGCATAAGTCTTCAATGTTTTAATTTTTTACTAGATTTACAAAAGATCTTGGCACATTAATTTTCCCAAAAGGCACTTCTACAGAAAGCCTTGGCTTCAACTTGATAGGGAGGTTGCAATCTGCCTGAAGGGCTCTGCTCGCATTCCTTCCTGACCATGGCATGTTCCAACAAAGCCTTTCCTTTTTGAGGGGGCAGCTCTCCTCAGTCCTGACATCTCCCTCTGTGTCTCTGTCTCTCTCACACACACAGACACACATACCTGAATGACAATCACCTTTGTTTCCCATTAAGGCCTTTTAGAAATCCTGGTTGTTATTGAAAAAGAAATAAGCCACCTTACAAACGGTTGCAAAGACATTGCAGGCACGGTTACGCGGTAGCACACTATAACAATATTACAACACTTGGGCGTACTGACACACAACGTGTTCTCCACCCCTCTCAAGGTGCAGCGCTGCAACCAATACACCACTGACCTTGTCTTTCCATCAACGTTCATCTCTTAACTCTTCCTCTGGACAGGCTTAAAAAATAAAAACACCACCTACATAAAAACAAATTTTCTCCGGAAACATCCAACCCTGTAAGAGTTTATAGGCTAAAAAAAAGAGTTGATATTATAAGAAAGAACTGGACAAGAGTGGAAGAACCTTGAGTTTAACCTTTGACCTGTGCTGGGACGTTGAAGTGGACGATGGTGTGTTGACATAAACCTGGAGTGTTATCCATCTCTCCTCGCAGCTCAAACACAGTAGTGCGTTCCACCCAACAGAGACTGTTTAAACAACAGTAAAAGGACTGTGAAATTGCCAAGCTGTCTCATTCTAAACACTGAAACCACTTGTGTGATGTTTTGACCTGCGGCATACCCCACAGAGTTGAGGTGAAAGCAGACTTTTAAATTCACATCTCATTGTTCAGATGTTATCCATGAGATCCAGATTGTGAAAAGTTCAAGTCCTCCGGCACACACTGCATTCCTCACCCGTATGCTACTCTTTTCTCCCCAAACTGCTCTACCATGCCCGTCCTGCTATAAAAGCAATGTTGACATTTGTGAATTCCTCCTCTGCTGTCTGCTCTTAGCCTCCACATTGTCTCCTCATACTCATGCTAACACCTCAGACTTTTCAATTTGTGGATCTGGACAACTCCCCAAACGTACAGACACCCTGGAGCATCTTAAGAAGGGGACAGCAAATCCCCCAAACTCAACCTCTGCTTCTGAACTGCATGTCGTTACGCAATGTTTTGCTGTAAACTCTTTCCACCCGGTGCGAAATAAAGCAAGACAGAATTCTCTCTAACCAGAACATTTTACGAGGCTTGTGTGTCCCTTCCTCTTTGCACCTCAAGATTACGCTGAAGAAGCCTGAGCAAGCTTCCTCATGGTACCCTATGTTCTGAATAGCTTACTGTTTCGAGCTCTGGTCGAGAGTAGTGCATTTCTAGGGACTAGGGTGCGATTTGGGAGGCGAGGTCAGTCTCTCTCTGCCCAGGTCAATCAGGGCCACGCACAACCCACAGATAAACCCATTGTCTGTCTGTGGGGGAAGCCCGTGAACATAAAAACAAAGATTGTTTTTAAATGAATGAATCTTCAGGTGAGGCTCGTTGCGTATTGATCTCAGGAATGTCTTAGTGGTGTCCCCCACTTCTCCCCCATGTCTACCATCCCCCTGTTCTCCCCCTTTCTCCTCATTGTCTAGGGGAGGAATTCCTTTCAGGGAATCACAAACATTTAAGAACAGGGGATGTTGTCGGGTGTTGGCCCTTGCTAACGTTGAACCGGAGGAAGAATTAGTTATAACTGCAGCTACGGCAATGTAGAAGTTGGCCGTCAATGTTCCCAGGAAGTTACCAGAATATTCTATGTATGTATAAAGGATGGTTACAGCTTTTATTGAAAAGTTATTTTGGAAATGATAAACCAAAGGCTGCATTAAAAAGAACTCTATTGTTGAATTACTATGCTAATATCATATTTCCATGTGGATTATAGTAATTCTAAAGTGCTTGAACATTCATCACTGCCGCTAATTACACAGACACAAATTACACTACTTCTTTTCACAAAACCTGTGCAATTATTCCTCCAATATTGCTAGGAGAATTGATACGGATATGGAGAAGCTCTGGATTACAACACAAATCAACCAGTTTAATGAGATAAGTGATATCCTCTGAAGAAACTGAGCAAGAAATTAGTAGAGTTTCAGAAGCACACTACTAAAATGAACACATTACTACAATGAACAAAGCTCCACATTACTCCAATGCCAAAACCGGCATTACAAAGTACAGTGGGGCAAAAAAAGTATTTAGTCAGCCACCAATTGTGCAAGTTCTCCCACTGAAAAAGATGAGAGAGGCTTGTAATTTTCATCATATGTACACTTCAACTATAACAGACAAAATGAGAAATAAAATCCAGAAAATCACATAGCAGGATTTTTAATGAATTTAATTGCAAATTATGGTGGAAAATAAGTATTTGGTCAATAACAAAAGTTTATCTTAATACTTTGTTGTATACCCTTTGTTGGCAATGACAGAGGTCAAACGTTTTCTGTAAGTCTTCACAAGGTTGTCACACACTGTTGCTGGTATTTTGTCTTATTCCTCCATGCAGATCTCCTCTAGAGCAGTGATGTTTTGGGGCTGTTGCTGGGCAACACGGACTTTCAACTCCCTCCAAAGATTTTCTATGGGGTTGAGATCTGGAGACTGGCTAGGCCACTCCAGGACCCTGAAATGCTTCTTACGAAGCCACTCCTTCGTTGCCCGGGCGGTGTGTTTGGGATCATTGGCATGCTGAAAGACCCAGCCACGTTTCATCTTCAATGCCCTAGCTGATGGAAGGAGGTTTTCACTCAAAATCTCACGAAACATGGCCCCATTCATTCTGTCCTTTACACGGATCAGTCGCCCTGGTCCCTTTGCAGAAAAACTGCCCCAAAGCATGATGTTTCCACCCCCATGCTTCACAGTAGGTATAGTGTTCTTTGGATGCAACTCAGCATTCTTTGTCCTCGAAACACGATGAGTTGAGTTTTTACCAAAAAGTTCTATTTTGGTTTCATCTGACCATATGACATTCTCCCCATCTTCTTCTGGATCATCCAAATGCTCTCTAGCGAACTTCAGACGGGCCTGGACATGTATTGGCTTCAGCAGGGGGACATGTCTGGCACTGCAGGATGAGTCCCTGGCGGCGTAGTGTGTTACTGATGTTAGGCTTTGTTACTTTGGTCCCAGCTCTCTGCAGGTCATTCACTAGGTCCCCCCGTGTGGTTCTGGGATTTATTTCTCACCGTTCTTGTGATCATTTTGACCCCACGGGGTAAGATCTTGCGTGGAGCCCCAGATCGAGGGAGATTATCAGTGTTCTTGTATGTCTTCCATTTCCTAATAATTGCTCCCACAGTTAATTTCTTCACACCAAGCTGCTTACCTATTGCATATTCAGTCTTCCCAGCCTGGTGCAGGTCTACAATTTTGTATCTGGTGTCCTTTGACAGCTCTTTGGTCTTGGCCATAGTGGAGTTTGGAGTGTGACTGTTTGAGGTTGTGGACAGGTGTCTTTCATACTGATAACAAGTTCAAACAGGTGCCATTAATACAGGTAACGAGTGGAGGACAGAGGAGCCTCTTAAAGGAGAACTTACAGGTCTGTGAGTGCCAGAAATCTTGCTTGTTTGTAGGTGACCAAATACTTATTTTCCACCATAATTTGCAAATAAATTCATAAAAAATCCTACAATGTGATTTTCTGAATTTTTTCTCATTTGTCTGTCATAGTTGAAGTGTACCTGTGATGAAAATTACAGGCCTCTCTCATCTTATTCAGTGGGAAAACTTGCACAATTGGTGGCTGACCCACTGTATATGAGCACAAACTCCAGGTACAACTCATTCAACGTAATGGCTCTCACTTCTTATTTATAATTCAAGACTCCAGTAATCCAGAGGTGTGGAATTCTGCATGGGAGGCTGAAAACAATGCCACATAGAAGGGTGTGGCTGTTCTAAAATGTGAATAGGAGGGGGTGAAGACAGGGGTATGCCTTATTTGGCAGGCTGATATCCCATTGGTCCACACTGGGCCTCTAAAATAGCGTTACCTGAGCCAGGTAGAGAAGTACGGTTTGTCTGAAGAAAGTAACATCACTCTGCAACTGCGTGTTTTATCCACAAAGGAACACCAGTTTATCTGACGAGACAGTTGGCGATTTTCATTTCTGCTTACGCTTCTTTCTACAGAAGGTGTGGACTTAAAACACCTGCAAGGTGAGTGTGTTGAGTGAAGTATCTGTATTATTAGCAATGCTGAATTTGTGAACAGTCTTCTGAGTTCCTACATACTATTTGAATTGGGCGTATTCATCTTGAAGTCGAGTGGAGTTAGAAAGTAATTCGTTTGCGAAATCGTTGCAGGATCATGGACTTCATGCAATTAAACTCCGCGGAGGAATAACACATTTTAATGGCGTAACAGCTAATTAGAAATTTAGAAAGAAAGGACAACATAGCAAACTGATAAAAAATTAGATGGTAATAAAAACATCTGCATGTAACTGACAACAATCAGGTAGTATAAACTGGGGAGAAGTCGTTAGTCGGGTTAACGTGTGTGTACCTGTGTGTGTGGGTGTGTGTGCGTGTGCATGTGTGCGTTTGAATGAGCGTGTGAGGTCGACATCAAAGCACTACGCAGGCGCACTGGTGCAGCAGGGCGATGGTGTTGAGCGGCGTTGGGGGTGGGGGGGGTTGGGGGGGGGGTTGAGGCAGCCGTGGAGCCGTGGGTGGGACATGACGCAGAGCCGTGAAGCCAGTGCTCAGGCAGGCATGTGATTGTGTGCCAGAAAAGGGCCTTCTCCCTCCCGCTTTCCCGGAGGCCCCGTCACCACCGAGCGGTTAGAGGGCAGGTCTGGTCTCGCACAGGCCTTAGTTAAGGCTGAGCGGACGGGGAGAGGCTCTGCTCCACACCCAGCCACCCCCTCAGACTCACCCTAACTCCCCTTCAGCTACTGTCTGAAGTCGTGAATCACCCGGGTTCCCCAGGGGCCCGGACCAGCTCTCAAAACCCCTATTTCAAGTGGTTCTGGATAATCCAGAAGCAGTAGAAAGAAAAGGGTGTTGCTTTCTTAGACCAAAAGCAAAATGTGCGTTGTTGTCCTCCGCAATAGAGAGAAGAGGAGGATCATCTAATGTGTTCACTGACGGGTACAAAAGGGACCCTTTTATTATTCAACCTACGTTTCTTTTGTTTCAGACCACAGCGGTGTGTGTGCTGCTGCAGCCTTACTGGAGGGGCCGCAGGAACTTTCCATGCATTCTATCCTTCATTCCACCGGAGTCTGTGCCTTTATCCAACCAGATTTCAGTGAAGTGAAGAGTAAGAGGCATGGAGCTTGAGCCTTGCAACTGAGGCAATTTCCAGATTGCAAGTAATGCTTCATCCACTCATTTACAGCAAACTGTATCTATTAAACTCTAATATGTAATACTGATATGATGTAAGAGTAAATGTGACGGCATGTAACTAACATAAAATAATAATATAAAACTATTCACATTAAAGGACTTCAATTATAAATGCAGTACTGATTCTTTGTCTTCATAACATCTATTATGAAAATGTAATTGAATTTTTTTATCATTTTATTAAACTGGGTTTCCCATCTCTGTGTTTGTTTGTGTTGGGCCTATAATTCAATTATACACTAATTAAACCATGCATTGAAATACCCAATATGTCCTGTCTCTGGCTCTGTCCTTGGTCCAGGAGCAAAACTACTTTTATAACTCTTGCAAGAGTTACTTTAACACTAACAAAAATTACCCAAATGTACATTCCACACCCAGTAATACAGCAGAACTCAATGGCGCAACATGTATTTTCAGCAGCTCACAAGTATCAACCAAGATCCTTGACAGCCCTTGATTATATTATTTTGAACACATTCAAAATGTGTCCTCATACTGTACAGTGTGCAAAACTGGAGTGGAACGGGCATTTATAAACCTTTGATCTTTCAAAGAGTTAACATAAATAATAAATAATCTAGTATCGAATCCTAGTCACAGGCGTCATGTTTTCCCTCAGGCCTGGTCTTGCTAAAGATTTTAGATGTAATAATATTTGTGATAAAACACAGCAGGCAAATATATCTGGGGGTTTTACCCTGTGCTCTTTGCCGGCGCCATTTGTTTGTTTTGGATGCCTTTCATTCAATTCCCTTTTGGAGAGCATTTAATGTAAAAACAAAACAATGAATACATGCAAAACAGGGTTCTAACCCCAGGTTAGCCCCGCGGCTCCCCTCACATGAATGCATCACACAGTTCTCATTAGCATGGTAGCATTGTTTCTGCGGGCCTCAAACCGTGTTTGAGCATCAAAGCAATGACAGGTTTTCACGTACAATGTTACTGTACACAGAGACGGCGATGCTAGCCTGTCAAACACACAAAACCCCTCAGAAAAGTAGGCGCTTTGGATAGCTTAGCTGAAGCGGGTGGTTGTATTCTGCTGCCTGTCTTCCTGCCTAATGAGCAGGCAGACACCAAACCAAAAGAAGAAGGACTAAAAACTTCATTATCCATGTTGAGAAACGAAACAATGCCAAGCCCCCATCCCAGAGTTTCAAAAGTGTTTTCGTTTAAACATTGAATTGTTCCATCATAGAACAGAGAACCTGTTCCATTCCTTTATGACTGTGAACAGCTTCTACTGCAGTCTAGGAGTACCTGCAGACTTTTACTCCTGGTTGTACTCATGACAGCACAGGCAGCTCTCCTCCATTTCCTCCTTCTCCTCCTGAGCCCAAGCCGGAGGCTCGGTGAAGACACAGGTGAGAACCAAAGAATGTTCCGCACAGCTGCTACCACGCTAAGAGTGAATCATCGTCAGTTATAATTAATCTGGGATTTGCAGGTTGCTCCAACTGTTGTGTGAAATTAGCTCTTTAATTGTCATTGTGAAAAGAGAATGAAATTACTTTTCTCTTCACACATACACTACTTGCTAATTGAGAGCCTGTGATACTCCTACCTGGGATGTTGGTCATTAGCACCACCCATGTTATTCGGAACTGTTCATTTAATGAGTCAGCTATAGACTGCCACAGTGATTACCATCACGGCACGGCCGCGTTGACGCGCCTCCTGTGCACTCCCATGAACCTCCTCAGTGGCTGAGGACATCAGTGCTCACCAGCTGGGTCGTCTGGTGGAGCTGCTGACCTCCGGTGAGTGCGAGGACCTCGTGTCGGTCCTCTCCCACCCCGAGGAGAACATCTTCCGGAAGCTCAACCGTCTCTCCCTGGAGAACAACCAACTGGACCTCCAGAGGAGAACCAAGAGGCACACTGGTACAGCAACGCCGACACACACTAGCTACTACGTCAGCGCCATACTTAATAACCCCTACTAGCTACTACGTCAGTGCCATACTTACGTGTCACTAGCTACTACGTCAGCGCCATACCTAATGACACCTACTAGCTACTACGTCAGTGCCATACTTACGTGTCACTAGCTACTACGTCAGCGCCATATTTAATGACCACTACTAGCTACTACGTCAGCGCCATACTTACGTGTCACTAGCTACTACGTCAGCGCCATACTTAATGACCACTACTAGCTACTACGTCAGTGCCATACTTACGTGTCACTAGCTACTACATCAGCGCCATATTTAATGACCACTACTAGCTACTACGTCAGCGCCATACTTACGTGTCACTAGCTACTACGTCAGCGCCATACTTAATGACCACTACTAGCTACTACGTCAGCGCCATACTTACTTGTCACTAGCTACTACGTCAGCGCGATTCCTAATGACCACTTCAGGCACATTTTGCTTCATGTACTGACGACAAGTAGGAAGTGAAGGTGTCTGTGAACACGACGTGTTCCGCTGTAACAGAACGCTAATTCCAACGTCCGGCTGTTGGGGATTCAGAGGAGAGTGAGCGCGTCCCGCTCGGTTCTCCTGTCCCTTGTGGTCCACCACAGCGTGGCCTGCTGTCTAACAGCCATATGCTGTGTGTCTGTCAGGCGGGGATGTGGAGGCTCAGTGCCGGACGGCTCTGACAGACTGGCTGCTGAAGCACGGAGAACAGACGTACTACGACAGGCTGTCTCGCGCCCTGCGACACGTTGGACGGACAGACATCGCCATAGGTCAGTCAGAAGGACAGATGACGGAGGGACTGAGCGACTGACATAAGCCTAAATAACTTGTTCTTCTAAAGTCTTCTAAAAGGAAAAAAAAAACAAAGACTAAAAAAATATATTACTAGGACAAGATCCATTTTAATTGGAATTTTGGAAATGGCATAGCTTGCGAAAAGACTGTTTCGGGCATGTGGTGAGGTCCAGTGTGGAAGAGACTCCACAGTCGAGTGGAGACAGATCTGAGGAGGTGTAAATGATCTGACAGATGACTCAGTGGAGCTGACACTAAACTCACAAGAAACCATCTGGTCCTTTCATCATCAGAAATAAGGATAGAGGACAAGAAAGAAAGAAAGCTCAGGAGAGACAGATATAGGGGAGGGTAGCAGGGAGAGAGAGCTGAAGAGAGAGACAGAGGGGGAGAGGGAGACAGAGGAGGAGGGTGGAAAGGGAAACTGACTGGGAGAGAGGCAGGGAGAGACTGAGAGATGACAAAAGCACAAGAACATTGCTTGAGTCAATACTGTCTATGAAAGCAATAGTTTTTTGGGCAAACAATGCGGGGAATCTGGGGAAACACTAAAACAAATGACCCAGGAAATTTTTTATATTGCTGGGGACACACTAAACCCCCAGGACGTTATTTATATTGCTGGGGACACACTAAACCCCCAGGACGTTATTTATATTGCTGGGGACACACTAAACCCCCAGGACGTTATTTATATTGCTGGGGACAAACTAAACCCCCAGGACGTAGTTTATATTGCTGGGGACACACTAAACCCCCAGGACGTAGTTTATATTGCTGGGGACACACTAAACCCCCAGGACGTAGTTTATATTGCTGGGGACACACTAAACCCCAGGACGTTATTTATATTGCTGGGGACACACTAAAACCCCCAGGACGTTGTTTAAATTGCTCAGCTACTCAAGATCCCTACCTCAACCATGTGATGTCCCAGCTATAGATGTTTTTTTCCTTTACGTAAGGATTCAAGTGCCTCAGAAACAGTTTATAAATTTGGTTCACAAACAGTGTGTTTTGCTTGATGGTCAACAGTCAAAACACAAAGGTAAAGCAAAAGCCAGAAAATATTTGAACGGCTTTAAAACTTTGATTAATCTGGTCCTTTTGATTTGCTGAACACGCCTTATTTTGACTAAGCTATTGAAAAAAAGATATTATCAGATTGATGTAGCAAAAAAGGCTAATGCTTTTAATTATTTTGCTGTATTGCTGAACCAGTTGGATTAACCTGATATCTGATAAATTGAATCTGATATTCAATTTAATTATTCTATGAAGGGAGCCCAACACATGTTGAAGCAATAGCTCTACTAATGTCTTTTGGTTGTGCTAGCCCAATGCTGTATAGTCCACCATCAGTAGCCTTTAACTGTAGCAATGCACTTTCACTCCTCCAGAGATGGGGAAGAATATTAACCAGGACAAAACTCTGAGTTTGATGAAGTATGTGGAGGAGTATCATCAGAAAGTCAACTCCATAGAATCTACTCTGGTCCAGTCTGAGACAGAAAAACACCAAAGAGACACATTACCTCAAGCAAGACATGGTGAGGTCAAAAGCAACAGACACATAGGTAGATGTACGAGATCGTGTTTAGTGTATCAATGACCTATTTGTCATGTGTCATTGCTGTACTACACTGGGATGGAGAGTCATTGATAGAAGAGCATCACTTCCATAAAATAAAATGAAGGTGTATAACAGGAAGAGACAGAGAACACTGAACACCTTTGAGGGTGGTGATGGGGTAATCAAAGTCTACAGGTCCACTGTTGTGACGTGAAGGCAACGTCATCTCAGGGAGGCCTCCCATTAGTTGTTTTGGAGGAATGGGCCCCAGCGATGGGGCCCAGGACTGAGACAGGACTGTTGTCCTGTCTCAACCTTTTGGGGCCTCCTCTTCAACTCCAATGCTATTTCCTAGTGCTGACGAGTAAATTCCACTACAACACACATTCAAGGACAAGGACATTGTCTTTAGACCTCATCTTCCACAGAGATTACCCGTCGGAACTGAGTCCCATGTAACCACAGAAGGAGATGAGACAGTTTAAACTATAAACAATGTTTCTCTGAAGCAAACATTTCTTCATGTTCCGTTTATCTAAACAACCTTATTGTCATGTAAAAAACCCACTTCCTTGCATTAGCTGTTCGGTGGGCAGCAATCCAATTCATTAACAATCATTAGCCCCTACTCTTCACTTTGAGAATAAGGCTTCCCGTGACACTTCACTTTGAGGGACTGCTTGTCCCAAGGCATTGGCAAATTCTAAAATGCAATTATCACCTGTCAACAACAAGAAATATTCTGGAGATTCGGTCACGAACGAACGCGACATTTCTTCATGTCCACGGGGCCCATGGTAAAACCTGACAAAACAAGGGTCTGATTCTCTTATGCTTTGTAATGACTCTCCGTCCTCTGCGCTGTAATTGATTAGTTGTCAGTGACGGGATATGTTGTTCTGCTGTTCCTGATTGGCGTACAGTAAGAAACATTCCAGTAAGGGATCTGAAGTGGAGTGACCTTGAGCTGGTGGTGGAGAGAGCTCCGGTCCTACCATACCAGCGCCGCCTACTGAACGGCGCGTGGCCCCTGGTCTACGGGGTCCTGCTCGGCTTCACCGGGGCTTTCGCCACCGTCGTCCCCGTCCTCCTCTTCCTGCTGCACATCTCCCAGGGCGACCACAGGAGGCTGATCCGCCACGCCGATGAGACTACGGGTGCTTCATCGTCAACGTCGTTAACACGCGGACGCTATCATCCTTCAAACCAGGAGCACGCGGCGGTGGCTGGGGCCGGAGGATGTGGCGGCAGCAGAAATGGCCCCTATAAGACGAAAACGTCACTCGGAAAAGTCTAGAGATACCACGCGGGGCCAATGGTCATTTTTCCAAGCCGATGATTCACAATAACTGCAAAGGATACGAAAGCGGTCTCCTGTGTCCTGATGATTTATATACACTAGGCTGCATATTCATTTAACAGAGTCACTGTTTGGTTAATGCCACATATTTATTACCGTAACTCTGACTACAGAAGTGGTGGTGGGGTTGTTTATTATTACACCGTTAACAATAAGTGATCACAGAACTCAGTGCCGGCCCCAGTCTTTTGGGGGCCCTAGTGATGCAGGGATTACAAGCAGTATGGGGCCCTTTGGTAGAGGGGGCGGGGTTAAACCTCCAAACCACACCTCCAAGTATAGCTAGTATTCTTTGCGGCACCAATCTGTGCTAATCAGGCTAGCCACAACATTTATCACAATCCGCTTTGGGCCATGGGATGTGTCATGCTCATAACCCATTAATATTAAATGTTAAATGGTAGCAATAGAGATATTAGGCAACATCAAATTGACAAGCTTGTTTACTATGTGAGGTTTGGTAACAGGGTTCTGATATAAGTATATTTAGGACAAGTGACATCCGCAGAACTTTGTATATATCAGAACCGTCCCTGCCGGAATTTGAGACGTTCTATGCATATTCACGAGGATAACAAAGCATTCTCCATTGAATACAGGCAATTAACAATAGCACCCTCCATCAAATATTCAAAGAAAGACAGAATATACCAATTAAATATGGGTAATAGACCCAACAGGGGGCCTTTATGAGAATGAATGGTCTCACTAAGTCACATTGGATAAGCCTGCCAAGTGACTGGGATGTGTTTGGGCATGTCTTCACAGGTCGGCCATCCGCAGTTAAAGACAACAATCACCACTGTTAGGCAGAGATCTAACCTTGTTAAGATAATATGTACTGTATCTCTGGCTAAAGATTATTTACTAAATTGACTTGTGTCAATAAGTATGTAATGGAGGGAACTATCATGGCCTGTGGGTCTTGCAACAAATAAGTAAACTACCATTATATATGATCAGAGGTTACATATCTTATTGTGAATGCAGTCCAGCCCTGATAAATAGGGAAGACATATGCACAAGTTGAAGGCTGCAACATTAAGATGAATGGTAAGCTTAATCAGTCAATGTAATTTATACATCATTGTGTCAAATTGCCAATTGGGACAAATTAACAGACAGCCAACGGTAGCTAAGCACTGGGCGGAATTATAACCAGAAAAAACACATTAGATCGCATTTGACAAGACAAGATGTAAAATGCAGGATGTTGGCTAATGGAATTGGCCGACCCTGTGAGACATCTAGATATTTTGCAAACGATTACGTACAATACAAGGCCATGATTGTAATAGGCTTTTTTGGAACTAATAATAATCTCTTTTGTGCTTGGTGAGGTAAAACGCATTAGCATATTAGCTAGTGGCTAGATGAGATGAGTGGTGCAACAGATGCATTGGAACCAATGGAAACTATCCTTCACCAAAGGCTGTCCTACTGTTCCTATGACACATATAACGTTTCCCATCACTTCATGATGAAGGCCCTCTGCCCATCTCTACCTGCCGGTGGCGATGGTGTGCCCGTCTGGCACCGAGGAACCATTCATTACCCAGCCTACAAAACCACAAATAAGACAAGTAGATATGGGGCAAACAGAAACAACTAATATTTGTAGCTGAGACCTAGAGTTTGCCAAGGGGAACGTGAGACGGGTGTCTGGTTTAGTATCGATGCTGTACCTTCGACTTGGTGCTGGAACATTATCTTACCTCAGTAAAGACCCGCGATGTAGCATTTTGCTTGTGGCGAACCTTGTAGAACACAGCTGAGACAAACACTGTACAGCCCAACAGGACCCTGGCAGCACTGAAGGCCTTAGAGCTAGCCATCTTTTTCAAACCCTTTTTCACTTTTTACTTCTTATATAATGCTAATTATTTCATTATACGAATGTGTCCTAATGTGCTTCAGGAAGCAGGCAGCTCAGATTAATTGTGCTACTAAGCAGCAATTAGAGGCAATTAGTTCATAAATCAACATCTAAACAAATGACAGTGGGGCACTGCATGGGAGATGTGTGGCTTGCAGAACACTAGAAGGCCAAGAGGACAAGGATTAGAACATATTGGAGAAGCCAACGGGAGAACGTTGCAGTCGGAAAACAGTTGAGTTTAACGGCGGCGTCAACGTGAGTGGACTACAGACTATCGAGGACAGAAACAGAATAATAATCAAGTTGATTTCATTAAGGGAAAATGGGGCATTTTCCACATATTTACAAAATGTTCACACACCCAATAATTTTCCTCTCAAACCCCCAGAAGGCAAATTCCCTGAAAAACAATTCCCTTTTCCCCCCTCTGTTGTTTTACTGTGAGAAATGATAGATCCAGGCAGCACTGACTATAACAAGGATCAGGACCAGCTGTGGTCTCACCTGGGTTACAGTAACCAGGGAGGAGAGAGCTGGTGTTCTCTATGCCTGAGAGCACATCACAGACAGAAAAGACAACATCCCACCTGGGGTCTGTCTCTCACCGTAGACACACACACAGCACAGACACACAGTGTGTTGTTCCCAGATCAGGCTCCAATCCCTCTCCAGGTGGGGGGGAAGCTCTGTGTTATCAACACCATGGCTGGGCCAATTCATTCATGTTGCATGGACTGAGATGGAGATTTGACGATTGTTCAGTACTTTTCAGCCTCATTTCACCATATTTTTAAGCAGTCATTTTGAAATCGGTCAATTGTATGATTGCTTTTTGGACATGCGGCTGAATTCCCTTTCTCCAAGTTCAGGCCCTGATCCATAATGGAGTAGGCCTAATTGTCTAAGCTCTCGCGTTCAAAGAAGCAGTAAGCCCAAGTCGTGGTTGGAGAGAGGAGATGCTGACATCAAATTTACATTTCCTTCAGAAGCACAGCGAGATGCGCAAGACAATGCTTTTCAGGCACATTCATCCATTCTTACGTTTTCATTCACAACGGTTCCATTTGGTCCTTTAACAGTGTGTGTAGGCGGGGGGGGGGGGGCTCAGTATTCTCTGTTCTCTGAAGACAGCACGTCTGTCTCATGTCATTGGTTCTGCTAAACGGAAAACAGAAAGAGGCAGAGATGCTCTTCTGGAATCAAAGTGAAGATCGGCGGTGTTCAAGGTGTGGCGAGGGGACGCTCCGTCCGAGTGGTGCTGTCCTTGATGTGCTGGGGGAGGAATGCTGGGCGGAGTCAGGCCTCTGGGGTGCGCTTAGTGTCATTAACAGCTTTAACGCCCCCTCCCTCTATGGGAATCTGCCGTCATCCACAGGCCACTGAGTTGCAGGGCCGATTCCCCCGCTCAGCCATCGGCCGCCCCGCAGAGAATCCCAACCGAACTAACTGAACTCCTCCAACCGGCTCAATATTTGGATCACAGGGAAGGGGGGGAAAGATCAGATTTACAAGCAGTTGTTTTAATCGCCTTAGTCTTAACTTTTGATTCGCTCAATCTTTATTTCTCTTTCGAAGTTTCCTTTGGGGGAATGAGGGACTTCATCAAAGATTGTTTCTGATCAGACCTTCAAATTAGATCAGATTACAGGTAAAGCCACAGTGCCCTCTGGTGGGGATTTTAAGATACTGCAGCTAAGCCAATGGAACGTAACAACATCGCTCCCAAAAATTAAGGGAACACGTAAAAATCACAGTATAACACCAAGTAAATTAAACTTCAGGGATATCAATCTGTCCATTTAGGAAGCATAAATGACTGTGAGACAATGTCACGTGTTTTGGTGCACATGAAATCGACAACAGCTGCCCTTGAGAGGCAACCGCAAGACAACCACCAGAAAGGGAATGATTTGGCAGGTGGTTGCCAATCAATTTCCCTCTACTTTTTCTTCCTGACTGATTTTTCCATAGTTTTAATAATGTCTTTGTCACAACTGCATGAGGCGGTACCTGCAACCCATTCAGGTTTGCAGAGGTTGTCCTGCTCCTCCATGATGGTACATCCATACGCGCCGTCACAAGAAGGTTTGATGTGTCTCCCGGTAGTCTCAAGAGCATGGTTTATTCCTAAAAGTTAGAACAGCCTATGATTTCAATTGTTTATTTGGTGATTTTGTTTTCCATTGACCATTGTTACATATGATTTTTGGTTCTAGTTTTCCTGTTTCTATGTTCTTTCTTGTTAGTTGATGGTCTTCACTTGTGTCTCGTTAACTCCTTGATTTATCTCTATTTAAGTTTCTTCTGCCTAAGTGTTTTTTGTCAGTGTCAATGTTGCTGGTCTTTGCAGTAAACATGTTTACGAAAGGTCAGTCTGTATGTATCGTCCACACTAAGGATGCTACACTACTAATTCATTAAAGTATAGTTTATTCCATCATCTCTGTGACTGTGTCCTGCAAACCTTAAAGATGTGACAACTGTGTGTGTAATGAATCTAGAATACATGATGATGTCACGTTTTGTATTGATTTAGAATTTCACAATATTCTCGTTACACCTGTACGGGTTTTTTTGTTGCAGAAATATATTTGCAGTAGCATACAAGTGACAATACAGAAGCCTGTTGTACAAATGTCGACTCTGGACTAATGCTATCGAAATACTATATATCATGCACTTGTTTACATGAAAGTAATTCAGTACATCGTACTGTACCGAGTTCGTGAGGCAATTTGTGACCGCAGAAAGAGTTGCACGAGCCGAACCTTTAGATGGCGCCAGTGGTACTAAAGGTCAAAGGAAAGCGTGGTCAACAAACACTATCATTTTATTCACATCTCAATTTTTCTCATTTATTCTCAGCAGCACCTTAACCTCCCTGATGAGCGGCAGGTCAGCAGAGTGTGAACAGAGACCTATATGTTCAATAGGATCCTGTAGAAACATCAGCGACAGCTGTGTCTCGAATGTCGACACTGCCTGTATGATGCTGAAAATGAGGATTCTGAGACACTTCCCTCCCAAAATATACTGGCTGGAACCCATGGCGTGTTCCGTAAGCATTTTCACCAGACGTTCAGTGTTCTGCTAAAGAGAGATTGGTTACGGTTATTAAAAAAGGTCTGTCCAGATCTACAGAGGAGCTAGAGTGTAGATCTGATGTACCCTGCGGTTCACCAAAACCTAAAGTATGTTCATTTAAGTATGACACTTTCTGTGAAGTAGTCGAATGGAATGGTTCCTGTTACAATACTGCTCTGCATGGTCGGTGTGTTGAACCTCCCTTCCTATTCTTATTCACCAATGCCCACATGAATAATTATCATGCATGATTTATAACATCAATGAAGTAATTCTGCACAAGTTATTGGATTAGGGCTCTGTAATAAACACACATAGCCGAAGTTGAAGTGCTGTTGCAACATATTATGTGTTTTCCATTTTTACTGTTGGTACTAATGAGATCCCTGGATGTTTAGATTGTCAAATCTACACTGTTTAATACAGACAATAACACAAGAAGGAGCCACTCTTTGTATCTGCTTTAATAGACAGACTGGACAACCCACTTGTCAGTCACTGTAATTACTTGTTAAGACAACAAGACGTTGCGACTATGACTCACATACAGAAGTGTGTCTTAGAAAACATGACAACATCTGGGCACTGTGTTTATTGGCTCATAAAACCCCATATAACATTAGAATGTAAAGTAAATAGAAATACCATCAAAAGAAATAGTGGCCTTGTTTGGTCTAGTGGCCTTGTTTGGTCTACTGGTTTTGTTTGGTCAACTGGTTTTGTTTGGTCTAGTGGCCTTGTTTGGTCTAGTGGCCTTGTTTGGTCTAGTGGTTTTGTTTGGTCTAGTGGTTTTGTATGGTCTACTGGCCTTGTTTGGTCTAGTGACCTTGTTTGGTCTACTGGCCTTATTTGGTCTAGTGGCCTTGTTTGGTCTACTGGCCTTGTTTGGTCTCGTGGCCTTGTTTGGTCTAGTGGCCTTGTTTGGTCTAGTGGTTTTGTTTGGTCTACTGGTTTTGTTTGGTCTAGTGGCCTTGTTTGGTCTAGTGGCCTTGATTGGTCTACTGGTTTTGTTTGGTCTAGTGGCCTTGTTTGGTCTAGTGGCCTTGTTTGGTCTAGTGGCCCTTGATTGGTCTAGTGGTTTTGTTTGGTCTAGTGGTTTTGTTTGCTCTAGTGGTTTTGTTTGGTCTAGTGGAAATGTGCAGAGAAATGTACACAACTTTCTGGGTAGGTGGTTGTATCATGGAAGATGGCGAGGTACCATGCTCAGTACTGTATATGTACATTTTATCAATTACTTTACCTGCCATTTATCTTATGTCAATGTATCATTGTCATCATAGATCTAGTATAGAAAAAGGGTAACTTGACCCAAACTTCTGCTGATGCCAACCCCTTTATATATGTGGCAAGCATTATAAATGTGAACAACAATAAAGCCTAACCAAAAGGTAGATATTTGGAAGTTTGTAGTTGCATCAATAGTTTGGAATTCAAGCCCCAACCACAAGTTTTTTTGCAAAACAAATAATTGTTTGTTGCTTTAACTGTGGAATGCCCCTTTAAGGCAATATGAAATGTGTTAAGAAAAAAAGTTAGACTTATCATTCTGTTTTATTGGGATTTGTGAAGTACTTTTGATACAGTATGCCCTATCCCAAGATTACCAGCAAGTGGCCATAGTTAAAATATAATTGCATAGTCCAGAAAAAGTCAAACAAACCGATGTTCCAGTTAAGAAAAGTTGAATTTATGTGGGAGCATCAACGTACTCTGCCGCAAATGAATTCATCCAAATACAAAAAGCTGACACTACAGTACATTCAAACAACCTAATGCATCAGCAACAATATTAGTTGTGAATCAAACAGTGAACAAGTTTGAATTAATTGTCCTTAAGATTGATATATTCTTAGAGAATAACATACTTTCTTTACTTTTTGAAGCCAAATGGAAAACAGATTGAACAGTATTTTACATCGAGCCGTGGGCCAGTGGTGTGATCGTATAATTGGACTTTAAATAATTAACAATCCTCTTACCAAAAGCAGCCTCTAATTTTATACGTTAATTAATCACCCGGGAAATGCTCCATTCTTGAAACCGTTTAATTGCCAGCACACTAGTGGAGGGAGACACCAGACACCATTAATTAATACTAGATATCAGTGGTCAAAAGTGCCCTCAGCCAAGACCGTAAACAAACCCTGTTCAAAACTCAACGCCTGCCACAGCGTTTTGCTGAAATGGCATGATGAAGATTTATGATTCTCTTAAGTTGTAAACTCACTTGTTAACCAAGACCCATAGATCTCCCGCTAACACACAAGTCTACTGTCTCAGATCCAGAACGTATATGAATAAGATTTATCTTAGCTTGCTGATCAACGTCAAACAAGTCCTTAAAAATGCTCCTTCTAAAGAGAAGTAGAGAAATTGAGATTACTTCTATTTAAAGGGAGGTGAAAACTCAGATTGTCTGTAACCTATTTGGGCAACAATCTCTAATGGGATTTCTCCTCCCACCAGGCTTCCTATTTGGATGCAGTACATTTCAGTGGGAATGGAAAGGTCAAACCAATGTTTTCCTGGACCACTGCTACAAGTAACTTTGTACCGGATTTGTCTACACTCAACTACTAACATTATAGCCAACATTAGTCATCCATTACAGAGCTATATCAGAAATTGCCCACACAGTTCACTCCATGTATAGGATCTTTCTAAATGTCCCTAAATCGTGTTGAACAGTTTGTGTAAACATCATTCATGGTTCTCTCTATCGCTTCCTCTGTTTTGTCAAATCAAATGACCTTGTCAATGGTGGAAGGATGTAAAGGCACTCTATATCACACTAATCCAGTGGGGGATCCTATCCAGTGGCCCAGGTGTATGCATCTCTACATCAGTCATACATGTGTACAGGACACCACCGTCATACATGTGTACAGGACACCACAGTCATACATGTGTACAGGACACCACCGTCATACATGTGTACAAGACACCACCGTCATACAAGTGTACAAGACACCACCGTCTTACATGTGTACAGGACACCACCGTCATACATGTGTACAAGACACCACCGTCATACATGTGTACAGGACACCACAGTCATACATGTGTACAGGACACCACTGTCATACACAAATACAGGCTACTTTCAGGAAGCACAATGTCCTAACCAGTGGGCCCTTACTACTATCCAAGGTAAATACAGAAAACAAATGAAACAAAGACAAGCATGCATAGTTGCCTTGAGTAAGACAAGGGAAGGGGTTACCCTCATACCCTGGCAGAGGATCTATGTAATGATGTATGGTGCTCGGGACAGGAGAAAGGCAAGCTACAGGACTTGGTTTGAGCTTGTATCTTATATCTTAGTTGGATTTCTAAATAGCTTCAGAAATCCATTGCTGCATCTCAAGCGTTCCAGCACCCACTGCCATCACCTGACTGTGACGGGGATAAGAGTGTTAGATGTACCAGCGAGAGGCATGAAGCGGGGATTTAGTTGGCCCGCACCATGTTGTATCTCACCACAGACTATTAATGGCTCAACCTTCTGTTGCTTGGTCACCATGTTGCCATGGTAATAAATATTCTACAGATGCTACAGTCATAATGATGACCACAAGTTGCAAGGGGGCTAATCACTTTAAACAGGGGCTAATTACTATTTTGTCCAAATTACCGTATACTTCAGAGGCTTGGAAATGCAACAATATTGTAGTAGGAGAAAAACAATGTTGCTGTCATTATCATATGAGCGCATTTGTTGACATTGACTGGATAAGTCTGTCAAAAATAAGTAGCAGCAACGCATTTCAGTGCATATGTAACTATCAGCATGACTGTTATTTAACATCCTTAGCATCTGAGAGTATCTCTTGGATTCGTCAGGCCCATCACAGCCACTCATCTAGAAACATTTCAAAGTTTCATGACATGTAACCGTAAAACAAATGGAGTTAATTTGTTTTGAATGTGTTGTAACAGGAATCAGATAGAGGTCAGTGTAAACTGTATTTTATACAGGCACACACATCCATTGATCTCTACGTAGGCTCTCAAGGTCGGGTTGGAAGAACAGTTCTCTCCTTGGACATCGGCCACCTCCTATATGATTTTCTATTATCTCAGTCTGTTAGATGAATTGTTTTCCATAGGACTATAATTTAACATAGATAAATAACATATTATGTTATTAACACTCTGCTGTGCCCGTTCCAGCTACAGCTCATTACAGAAGAGGAAGGACAAAAGCAATGGAACCGGCCTCAAGGTCCAGAGTTGAGCAGGGGGCAATAGGTGTTTAACGCTCGGCTTTTAATTAAACGGAGCGTTGAGGAAAACAAAGTCATGTGGAAGTGCTGACGCCAAGTTGTCTCCCTGACTCTGCAGCCTGACCTTGCTTATACAGTAAATCCCCCTTCAGGCCAGCCGGACCTCTCCGCTGTGGTGTCCGGAGATGCACGCGCTCAGGGCTAATTATAGAAGGACCGCTGTCTCGCCATGCAGCAGATGGGCTTCGTAAGCAGAACTGTCTGATTCGTGTCGGACTTAGACTGTGCCACACTGCACCCTGTCTTCCAAGAACGGTACTGCTATTAAAAAAATATACAAGGCAGCTACGCTGTATGACCAAAACACCAAATGATTCAAATAAACTTGGCAAAATTTGAGATTCTTTTTTCAAATGCATTGTCCCTGTGAAATGAGGTAACAATGTAATCAGCTTTGAAAGTTATTTTGTCAACTGCGAAGGGAAAAATGTGTAAGGAACGTTCAAACTGACTCACTGTGGTTGAAGTTAGCATACTAGCAGGATCAAGGACAAACCGTTAGGATTTCTACGTGACTGTTTAATTGAGATACCTGTAAAAAATAATTCAATCATCCAATAACACCATGTGGCCAGCCTATACATGTCAACTATATTCCTATACGGTCTATACATGTCAACTATATTCCTATACGGCCTATACATGTCAACTATATTCCTATACAGTCTATACATGTCAACTATATTCCTATACGGCCTATACATGTCAACTATATTCCTATACAGCCTATACATGTCAACTATATTCCTATACGGCCTATACATGTCAACTATATTCTGTGCCCAACCAGTAATGGTGACACTCCTCTATGAAAAATGTGTTATTCTTTATTTGTGTATTTATGTTTTTTTATTAAACATTTTGTCACGGTTTTGTAGTGTGGCAGAACCATACGCAGACATTTTTGTTTCAAAAGTAAATGGTGATATTTAATCCAAACACAAAAGACAAAGACTACACGAACTGTAAACGTAAAAAGTAAAGGTGCTGTATAAAAACACAGCAAACAGAACTAAAACTAAATACAAAGAACGTGCAGCATATCCACATGAGAATGAATTAAACAGAGACAAACCGTGAACTGTTGAGACAAGCACAAAC